>JAKSZP010004454.1:0-66108 GCA_022478985.1 Massospora cicadina
TAAGGGTTCTACCTGAAAGGTAACAGACGACTTGATCAGCACTTCCAACATCCAAGGAAGAAATCAACAGTTTTTCACTTCGTCAATCCAAGACTCCTTCAGTTGCAATCTCAAATCGCTTAAAGTACCCATGAATATTCCCTTCACGATCAAATGGGGGCAGCTTATTGCAGTAGACCTCCTGGAGAAGCTCATCTTGTTTTTTAAGCACAGCATCCAATGCCAGTTTCAGCTCCACATAGGCAAATGACCCAGAGTGTTGGGTAGGATATTTATCAAAACAACATTGATGCAACATAACTGGCAACTGAGTTTGTATCATTTATAATTGATCAATGGCCTCCCTGTAGTGAGCACCACTGTTATAAAATCAGCAATATGTGAGGGATACACCAAAGGGTTTTTGCACAGGGTTCAACCCACTGAGCAATTAGGATCAACGATGTGATGATCATTTCCCTGGAAATAAAAGAATAGACTTTAAAATAAATATGGAGCACTAGCTCCCACAACTCTTCTTTATTTAATATAATTAATACAGCTGATTCTCACTGATCCGCTATCTTTTAAACTACAAAACAACCTAACCTCCTTGATCATCTCATCCTGCTTATATTGTAGCAACTTCAGATTATACCACTTTCACAGCTTAGTAACTTAATTTACCATATCTCATTGGTTACATAAATTCTTTATTCATTATTCTCACAACGCCTAATTTGAGGCGATTTTTCAACAACCCAATGTTGCCTAATTTCATTGCGCTCAAATTACCATTATTCATATCAATCTTGGCAGATCCATCCGTTCCGCCCTCACAACCTAGGGCTTATTGTCTAGTCATACCAGAATTGTGACAATCCCTATTAGGGACATCTGACTTTGCTGCAAGGTCCTCAAAGTTTTTGTTGATAGTATCCAGCTTGGCTTGAACATATTCTTCAAAGTCATCAACTTTTACATTTAACTCCAGGTGATTTCTTTGGCTCAAAGTGGCATGTATGGTAATTCATTTTGATTATGACAATAGGTAATACAAATGGCTTTCCAGTTTTTGACAGTGGTTATTTATGGTTTGTACCCATTCTTTTGATAACCCATGGTGGGCCAGAACTTCTGCAGCTATCTTTGGGACTACTTCATTCAGAAGCTCCTCAAGGGTGTTTAATATCCCATGAGCTTCATTGGCAAGTCCCATATTATCAACAATTGCTTTTTGGACTTCAGAAAAACTGGAATTTAGTTTACCCAGTAGGACATTTAAAAAAGATTGTTCCTCCCCTTGCACACGGTAGATTTCTGTGATTTCCAAATTTTGTCTAGCAATTATTCACTGGGTATGCTTAATTGAGGGTTGAACAAAGTTAACCAGGAATTTGTTATTTTCTTGACTGTCTGTGAGATGTCTGGCAAGAGATGCCATGGTTGCATCGTGGTACTCCATATATATCTCCATTTTAAGTGCCTGATCCTTAAGGTAATAGAACAGGATGAAGGAAGGATTGGTTTTGTGAAGCTAATCCTAAAACCCTGATATAGGGTATACAGCGTAGCTTTTACGCTTAAAGGTGTAAGATCAATTGGGCTGGTTTTATCTGCATGAGCTCCTGCCACTGTGATAAGATACAGGGAGTAGGAGGTTTCACTTCAGAGCCTTGGCAGCTGGTATTATAAATAATCTTAGATTCCTTTGTTGCTGATTTCCATCTTTTTGTCACTTTTTTGTCTGGCTGATTCTGCCAGGAATTGGTTATAAGAATCCATCTGGAGAGTGTAACCAGTTTTGAGTGAGAACCAGTTGTGAAAATTTGAGGACACTCGCTTGTTTATTGTTATCCTGCATGTCTATTTGGGTCAAAGTTTTGGTAATTGATCCTCAATAGTGCCTGTAGCTTACGGTATTCAGACCGTTCAAAAACTCACCAGGCCTACTAAATTCACTTCAACTCTTCCAGCTGGATTTCAGGCATAATTTTTCCTTCATGTTTGGGAACTTCTTCCAAGGAAGGTAGATATGCAAGCTGTGGATTAGGCGCATCCAGCTTGTTGACACTTTCTCCAAAGAAAGGATTCAATGAGATAACCAGAAAAGAGATGAAATAAATAAAACTTTTATTATAAGCTATTTATTGGATAATGATCATTAGGCCAGGCACCGGTATTTATACCTCTAGGGCATCTCCTGGCCACATTCCAGCACAAAATTTCAACAGATATTTTACACCTCAGTTTGGCCTTGAACCATTATGACTGAAACCTTTTCATAGGTTTATTGGTGGCAAAATACTCATAAAATTGGGAGGATTTAAGGTACAAAAATTGCGATATAAGCATGAAAAATTGTCCTAAGATCTTCTGAATTTCAATTTCATCATTTTGCTGATGAAATACAACTTCTGTGAAACTTTGGTATCAATTGAAGTAAATGATTCACCCCTAATCAGGATGTTGGCAGGCCTCTACCTCAATAGCACTAGGTAACCCCTTTTTCAGGCAGTTCATGCAATTACTATCATGCCAATTATGTGGATTGAAATATGAATTTCACCCCAGGGCAGAGAATTGATTACGTTTTTCATTTATCTGAATTCCATGGGATTTTCAGACGTTAACTTTGGGTCATCCCCAAACTATTTTATGTACAAGTAAGTTGATTATGTTCCCAATAATTGGGACCAATTGTCAAAATTTGAAACATAGGAAATCACCCATAATATGTGAGCATATTTGTCCCAAGCGCTCTGATAAATACTTGATCAAATTGACATTGAGATATTTGGCCCAAGTAGTATAATTTCAATAGGCTTTGAAATGAGAATATAGGTGCTAGCTCAAGCTTTGAAAGGGTAATAAGCCCAATCTGATGGTTGTCAGAGGTTCATTTTTGAGTCAACCACCAGAATCTGTCAAAGGTTTTATTAGTAAAATAAGCATATAAAAAAATATATAGTCTTGGCTTGATTTATCTGATGGCTTTATCTGAACTATAAGAGTTTTTAGCTATTTAAAGAGCTATGCATTTCTATACAAGTATTATTCTAATAATAGTTGATTAGTAGAAATTTTGAACATAACAGATTTTATAAACTAAAAAGTGACGAATCATTTTGTTTTTGTGTATTATATATAATGTATCAATAGCTGTTATATTATAACAGGGCAGCAACACTTCACCACCAATCTTTTAGCCCAATAATTATAATTAAATATTTTTATGGTTTCACAATCAACAAAGTGCTTAATGATACCTATAAATTTGTTCTGCAATTAGTGCAAAAAACTATATTTTGCCTATTTAGTAACAATTTATTCTCATATAATTTAATACTAACTTTAGGTCATTACTTTATTGTTATTAACATTAAGAGATCAATCATATCATGTTTACTAATCTGTAAGAAATTTATTTTTAACATCTAAAGTAGTTACCTTTGGCATATTTCTTACCCTACAACTAACGCTATCACTAAGATGGAAGCTTCTCTTGTAACATTGACAACCAATACTTTTAACATTAAATTCAGTTAGTTTCATTGGCCAATATAGTATAGTTTTAGGGTATTCCCTCATTTGTTACTATATTTTCAGTATATAGTAATGATAAATACCTATGATAAGTATCTTTAAATTTTAAATTAAATTTTATTTGGGGAAGGCTGATCATGGGACGGACACTTCTGATAAATAGCAACAACAGAGCACCAAGAAACCATAAGAGCACATCAGAGGAGCCGAGCTATCTCCTGTTGCCAGCAGGACAGCCAGTGAAAGGAAGAAGGGGAGTGTCAGGTGAGGCATGTGCCAAAACCAAACATGAATGATGGAAAGGGTCTGATGAAAGGAACCAAAATGGGGAACCACGATGACACCAAACAACAGAAGTGGGATGGCAGGTGGCCAAACAACCAAGCATAGAAGTGACCCATAAGGTGAGAGTGGAAGTGACGCATAGCTTCACAGAGGGCGGGGTAGTACCATAAAGTGCGTTAAGGACAATAGTGTGGATCATCCATAACGCTATAGCAACAATTAGGGTGCGGAGAAAAGGGTGGATAGGGAGGTCATGGAAAAAATGAAGATGTTCTTAGACAGGCTGAAAGTCAGTACTTGCTCCTAAAAAAAGTGAAGCATAACATACTGCCATATTGGCCTGTGATGGTGGGAAGTCATCAAAGCGATGGACTAATAAACTGTATTGACCACACATAATGCATGAAGACTGAGAGGCATTGGACCACTTAGCATTCTGGTACACCTTACTCAGCCCCGAGGGCGGTTTCGAACCTCGTAAAGCGCAAGCGACCTTCCGGCCTCCAACGGCTCAACTCAAAGCTTCTCAAGCTTCGCGGTTCCCGTTGACCTAGTAGGCTCCACATTCTATACGGTGGTTAGCCTGCTTTAAAGCGGGTGTAACTTACGATGTAGCTGATATGGGGATGCAAGCCCGTCGCTACTGTTGTAAGCCGTTGAATAACAGCATTCTGGTTGAGCTGGCACCCTTGCCAAAACTTTGGCCGTATAAGGTTCCATAAAAACTCGCCGGTTTCTTTGGGGCCCAGATGGGGTCTAGGCCCGAGCGTATATATCATATCTCTAACCTCAAGGTTGCCTTTTGATTTTGACCCAGTTCTAACGTGGGCGAGGTCACTCTGTGTTTAAGTTAACCATTTCAAGGATTTGACGCATAGATGCGTCCAGAAATAGGAGTATGTAAATCTAAGCATCCAAGGAATGAGGGTCATATATATTCATTTCAAAATCTAACAATTATGTTGCGGACGCGGGCCAAAGTAATTACAAAAAGTGTAAACGCTGGCTAAGAAAGGTTTGCCAGATTTAAAGGCCAGAGAGCGGAGGATTTTTTTGAAAATTATTGAAAGGGTTAATATCCCTAAATGGTACGTCCCAATCTGCAATCGCAGGTGAATGTCAAGCAGGCTTAGCTAATTTCAGCCCTTATACAACCTCAAGCCTCAGCCTGGTCTAATTAAGCGACCCGGAAGGGTTTTATTTAGCTTCCTAAAGCTATTACATGGTGAAACACGCCTCTTCAAAACTATACCATTGCTCAACAGATAAGCGATGCTGTGTAATTAATGGGGTGGCGGCTTACCCTGAGCAAACAATTTAACAAGGCGCATCCGCACGACGCCTACCAAAAAATTAATGGGTTGCGATACAAACGCTAGCTTGGCAACGTAAACTGACTTGGTGGCTTTAACACGTTCATCGCCATGTCACCCAAATTTGGGTGACGGGCGGTGAATGTAACAAACAATTCGTAGGTTTAGCATCGCTAATAGCAAATTTAAATATGACGTCTTAAATGAAATCGACGTGATAAAAAACCACCCAATACCACCTTTGGAGCTCAGAAGATGTAAGAGAAAGGCGCGCAAAACGAAGTTTGTAGCTGTGTGGGTAGAGGGATAGTTTAGATACAAAAAAAACATTAAAAAAATCATACTGTACTAAACTTTTTATTAATTTATATTCAAGAAAATATTATTTATATTGCAGTGGATTATAGTTGTTAAAATCTTTGGCCTTGGTGGTTGCTCACTTTTGGCCCTAGATTTCAACCGCACAGATTCATGGATCCTGGCGTTGATTGATTAAAATTGATAGACTGGGCAATAATAGTATGAAGACTATTATTATTGTTGATTGCCCAAAAGCCACGTTGGGTGAAAAGTCCAACACTAAACTGGTGCTTCTTCATCTTGAAGTTGTTCTTGTACTGGTAGGGAACACTTTCCCTTCTCGCAGAGCCAAGCAGAGATTTTGATATAACTGACTTAAGGATATCTGATCCTTGCACTCTTCTCTTAAGAGTAATATTTTAAAGAACCATTGTTAAAACAACTAAGTTATTTATCAGTTTGAATCCACCTTTATTAGGGAATAATTTGGGGTTTTTATAGTTAGAATCAGCACACAACTTTTCAGCTGTCCGATAGGAATTATTTGTGCTCCTATACTGGTTTGACCCTCAGTGTTATGCACCAAATCTCATCAGGTACCATTGCCTTGGGTTTCTTAGGCAGCGTAATCCTTGGGTGTTTGGTGGACCAAATAATTAGTATTAGGTACTCAAAACCAACTGTTTTGGCTAGTGACAATTCTCCTCCTCCAGCGTTCAAATATTTTATTAGTTTCTGACAACTCCAATCTGTTCCACTCTGAATGATTCCCTACAATCTGACTATTGGGTGTTATTCCCATATCAAATTATTATTTGATTCTATCAGGGATGATACCCAATAAAATTCTCATCTATTGGTGGCCTCAAATATTATTGGGGATGATGCCCACCAATAATCCCATCAATCAGCTGCTGTTGCCAATCCTATATGATTATAATTTAATCATCAAATCTTATAATTGGATAAAAGGTTGGATTATATGATCATCTGCAATTCCAACATATCCCCCGCTTGACCAGATATCCAACAGAAGATAGAATGCTTGAGGATGGAAGTTACCTTAGCTTGAGCTCATATTTGGTTTATCATATCTCTATGTCCTCAGCGGAGTACAGGTCTGTCCACACTCAATAACCAAATATCTCTGCTTGGTTTGATGATGTTGTATCCTTGGTTGCTACCTGTTGCCACCTCTTCTTGAGTGCAGTTCCTGTAACATCATGCCACACATCAGTCCCATCTTTATATCATTTAATGAAAGATCAACTGGTCCACCTTTATAAACCCCAGGATGGGTCTCATTGGCACTTTGCCACCTGTACCAACCCCAGGACAGATAACATTTTATTGATAGGGACTATTCTAGCAGATCTAGTTTCAGCCTATCCTGATCCTGCCAATGCTTGGGACTCGTGCCCATTAATTTATCCCTTTCTCCATGCTCTGTAGGTGGGAATTTTGCTAGATGCATCACTGCTTAAATTAAAATCATTTTTTATATTTTTTACTTTTTATATTCTTATGCATCTTTTTTTATCTTTTTATTTTATTTTATTTTTATAATATAAATATTTTCCATTATTTTTTTTCTTTAAGTCTAATAATATAAGTATTTCATGTGGACTCTATTGACTGTGACCATCCTCAGTATTCTTGATTGTATAGGCATCATTCATTGACTTGGTAATAATTTTGAATGGTCCCATCCATAGGGCATCCAACTTATTTTTTCTCCCAAACCCATGGGTATTGCAATAGGCTACTCTATCACCCACATGGTATTCTTTCAATGTAGGTTGATTCTGGTCATCCATTTTCTTCACATTGATTCTTTTTCTCATTGTCATTTGAATGCCTGAGATTGTGATTCAATCAAGATATCAGCCAGTTGGGATAGATAATGTTTGGCACTCATTCCCAAAGATGGCTCTACTGCTGAATACAATATTGGCAGTAATGCAGCTTTCCATCCATATAACAGTTTGAATGGCATTTTCTCAGTCACCAAATGGTAACTGATATTATAAGAAAATGTGACTGAACTCAGATATGCTCCCCAAGCGGAAGTTTTCCTCACAACCAATTTTTGTAATGTTGAGGCTAGAGTTGCACTCACTCTTTCCATCATTCCATTTTTTTCTGGATGATAGGGGGCAGATACAACACCGCAGACTCCTAATAATTTGTTTAGCCTGGGAATCACATGTGAAGTAAAGTTAGTTTCACTGCCACTAAGAATAACTTGAGGGAAACCATTCTGATAGATCACTTGATCAAGTATAAACTTCACCATACTCATTGCATCTACTTTGCTGAGGACTTTTGTTTTGACCCATCAGGTTAAATGATCTATTGTGATGATTATATACTTCACTCCTCTGGTGCTGATACTTAATGGTCCCATAATGTCTATGGACACTGTGTGCCATGAAAAACCAGGGTATAATAGCTGGTACCCTACAATGTTCTTGTGCGGTTTGTGAAGCTGATATTCCAAACAACAGGCTAGGTAATCTGTGACATCATAGTTGATTGATTACCAGTAATTATACTAGTGAATATGATCCACTGTTTTTCTTAGGCCACCATGGCCAATGACCTTATGAGCGGCTTAAATGATTTTCACTCGTTCTGATGGTTTAGGAAATAAAACCCATTTTCCTTTGATCATTTTGTATAATTGATTGTTCTTAAATTTAGTATTTCCATGGACTTTCATAATGCATTCCAAATTTCTTGGGGTTTATCCCCAATATCTCCTTTGATCATCTGCTGAAACTGTGCATCAGCCTGATGATAGATTACATGAACAACTGGCAATTGAGACAATCCGTCAGCATTCTGATGTACTGCTCCAGACCTGTGGATAATTTTGAAATAATAGGATTGCAGCTTTAAAGCCCATCAGGACAACCGGCCCTCTGGTTCCTTCAGGTTATGAAGCCAGCACAGGAATGAGTGGTCAGTTATAACTTAAAAGTGCATTCCATGTATGTAGACTTGAAATTGTTTACAGGCATGGATGACCTCCAGACACTCTCACTATGTCACAGTATACTTTCTTTCTGCTGGCAACAGTTTCTCATCACGTAGGCTACTGGATGTTCATCCTCATTGTCATCTAATTGGCTTAGAATGGCTCCAATCGCTGTTAATGAGGCATCTGCTTGAATTATGAATTCCTGACTAAAATTTGGATATTTCAACACTGAGCTGCTCATGAGATATTTTGGGAGCTTATCAAACAACTTCTGGGCCACTTCGTTCTACACAAATCCTTTTTTGAATCCTTGAGTAGGTGAAATAAAGGTTTGGTGATTCAGAAAAGTCTTTGATGAATTGGCAATAGTACCTGACCATTCCTAAAAATACTTGAATATCCCAAACACTTTTTGGGATTGATATCCGCTCAATAGCTTCTATTTTCATGGGTTGCAGTTGTAATTTATTAGAGTTTATTTCAAACCCTAAGTATTTGAGCTCTTTTTTGAAAAAATGGCATTCTCTCAGCTTAATTTTTAGATTTGCTCATTGCCAACCGCTTGAAAACTTCCTCCAGATGCTCCAAATGATCTGTGAAGGTCCTGCTGAATATGTTAATGTCGTCTAGGTATACTAGTATACAGGATAGCTTCAGGTCACTAAGTATTGAATCCATAGCATGCTGAAAAGTTGCCAGTGCATTGCATAAACCTTGGGCCATTCTGTTCAGCTGGTATAGTCCTTGTGTGGGAATTATTGCACATTTTTCCTGATCTTATTTTAGAAAATCAATTTGCCAATAGCCCAAAATCAGGTCCATAGCAAAAAAGATTTTGCCTCTCACAGGCAATCAAGCACTTCATCAATTTTGGACATCAGATAGGAGTCTTTTTTAGTGATCTTGTTTAGTCAGCAATAGTCAATCACTATTTAACTTGATCTGTCCTTCTTTTTTGCCAAAAGGATTGAACTAGCCCATGGGCTCAAAGATGGAATGAGTAACCCATGTTCCACTAGCTTGCTTATTTCTTTGCTGACCTCTGCTTCCACTGCTCTTGACCTATGAATTTGTATTATTCTTATTGGTGGATATTCCCCAGTATCAACTTTGTGGAGTACGTTTTTTGCACATCCTAAGTTATGATCATTCTGAGCAAATATCTCCCAGTATTTTTCAAATAAGCAGAGCACATACTCCTGCTGATTTTCAGTCAGATTGGCTAGCTGCTCATGATCCACTAATATGTTGACACTTTTGGTAACTTCTGCTGGCAATCCCATTTTAGAAAATGATCCAAATTCATGAAAAGCGTATAGTTCCGCCATTGGAAGTAAGTGCAGAAATGCAACGGTCTGATTTTTTTGATTTTCATTGGCTTCTCTCCCAGATTGATTACTAGTACTCATATCTCTTTGTGACCTGGCATTAAGATCCCTGGTGCAACCCACATTTTGGTCTTCAATTTTTCCCAGGGATTGATGATTTCCCCATACAGCTGTTCTGGAAGTTCTATTGTTAACCTGGTGTTAACTATGATTTGAGCCCCAGCAGAATAGTGTTTGCTGCGTTCATCATTAGAGGTATCTCAAAATTCTCCATAATTTCCATCAGCATTGATTTCCATTTTTGTCGGACTAGTTTATAGTGAATGGATATACCATCACTATAAATTTAATTGGCAAAATTATTTCTCTTTGCAGCAGAATTTCTCCCTTCTGCTGGTAAACCAAGAGGCAACGTCTGCCCCAATATTGTCAGGGTGTTTTCTTTGAAATCATATTTCACCCCATACTTCCTCAAGAACTCCATCCTGATAAGTATATCATAGTTTGGATTGGTCAGCACTATGGCGGGATCTGACACCATTAGCAATCCAAACTGAAGTGGTAGAGAGCTGTAGGCTCCGCATGAGATGGTAACGTCTGGTCCCTCCATTCCATACTCTTTTCAGTGCACCAAATCTGGTGAGATTTTATACATTTCACTAATTTGGTGGAAACGATGTTGATTGGTGCTCCACTATCAATTATGGATTGGACTCTTATCCTATTGACTAGAATATTGACTTAGGTACACTCCGAGTACTGCAATAAAGTATTTACTGAATGGATAGTGGTCTTATTCACCAAATCAAGTGTGTGGATTATTTGAGTGGATAAATCAGGGAATGACTCCTTGATTGCACTGATAGGTAAAGAAACATTCGCCTCATCCAACTTCATTTTGATTAAGTCTTCAGGGCTTTCAGAGGATCTAACTTTCTCCACTAATTGTTGTATGAAGGGTCAAATGACCTCATTAACAATTCCAGATTGATCCCCTTTGCTTTGGCTCTTGTTATAGCATTAACATCCAAGTTACCTCCTTGATGGAGTGGATCCAGCGAGTCATCATCCACAAATGCGTCAGAGATATTGATTTCCTCATTTATTATGTCAGGCGGGACAGGTTTATCAGAAGTATTAGAACGTCCCTGATCTAGACTGCTAGTCTTTTCCCAAATCTGAACCAGTTTCTTGGGTTTAAATGAGATTAATCTGATCCTTTGGCTTTCTTTCCTGACATTGGGAAATTACATGGCCTGACTTCCTGCATTGGAAACAATGGATTGGCAATTTGTCCACTCATTTTGAACTTTGGGTTTACTTCCTGACACAACTTGACTCAGATTATTTTGGATGGTTTGGCAAATTTGACAATATTTTGAGCCTTCATTTGAATTACTTTAAAAGTGCGATTGGGAGCATCAAACGTGACTCCAAGCATCTTCAGATGGTCCATCATCTGAGAGGTCATTGTTTGAGTCACTAGCACCACCACCATAATCTGATGCAATTCTCAGTAGTGATGAAGTGCCAACTGCATGGCTATG
Organism: Massospora cicadina; assembly: GCA_022478985.1. Taxonomy (NCBI): domain Eukaryota; kingdom Fungi; phylum Entomophthoromycota; class Entomophthoromycetes; order Entomophthorales; family Entomophthoraceae; genus Massospora; species Massospora cicadina. The sequence continues at coordinate 11,282 of JAKSZP010004454.1, forward strand.
CTTGCATCAAAGCCACTTAACACATTTGCTCCTGCCAAGATATAGGCTTTTTGGTAAAAACAGTTGGTGAAACTAGCCAGGGTCTCATCCTTGAGGAATTGGATACTGTGAACTCTCTTTTATGATTCACCATCCGAGTAGGGCTTCCCAACCACAACATAATGGCTGCTTTTGCTTCCACGTATGACCAATTATCTCCATTGAGGTGAGGTAGCACCATATTTTGGCAGTCTGTGCTAAGGCAGTTCATTACGGTCACCACTTTTTGATGGTCCACATAGCCAAACATGGTCATCTCAAATAAGTGGAAAAACTCCAGGGCGTTATCCTGGTGAAAGGTGGGCAATTTTGGCATATTTCGAAATTCCTCAGTTTCTCTGCTTATAGAAGATCCTGACCCAGCTACTCGAGAAGCCATAGGAGTGGCTTTGGGAGTCATTTCTGACACACCAGTGAATGGTTTAGGCATGTTTCAGGGTGGAGAGGTCTTCCCAATTGTCATTTCACATGCCTTTGCTTCAGCCTCATTCGCCTCAAATTGTTCACAATCACAATTGTGTTTTTCCAATTCCTCCATATGCTTGGTCATTTTTGCCATTTCATCGTGAAACCACCAGATGCATTCCTGATCTGCTTCCCATTCAGTTTTCTAAAATAAAATTAATTTAATGAGTTCACCCTCTTTCCACTTCAAAGAGGCAACTTTCCCACACAGGTCATTATTCACTATTCCCAATTGTTTGAGCGTCCCCTCCACCTTGATCATATGCTTTTCTAAGGTACCAAAATTGGCTTTAGATGCTGAGCTGAGCACACTTTGATTGATGGCCTGTAGTTCCGCCCAGAACTTCTGAAGCTCTTCCTTATAAGATTTTGCTGTTTAAATTGGCTTTTGATAACTCAACTACCCCTGTAGTGAGTACCAATGTTAATCTTTGGCCTTGGTGGTTGCTCACTTTTGTCTCTAGATTTCAACTGCAAATATTATAATCCTGGCGTTGGTTGTTTGATTAAAATTGATAGACTGGGGCAATAATAGTATGAAGACTATCATTGTTTATTGCCCAAAAAGCCACGTTGAGTGAAAAGTCCAATGCTAAGCTGGTGCTTCTTTGTCTTTAAAGTTGTTCTTGTACTGGTAGGGAACATTTTCTCTATTCACTTCTCACAGAGCCAAGCGGAGATTTTGATATAACCAACTTAAGGATATCTGATCCTTGCACTCTTCTCTTAAGAGTAATGTTTTAAACAACCGATGTTAAAACAACTAAGTTATTATCAGTTTGAATCCGCCTTTATTAGGGAATAATTTGGGGTTTTTATAGTTAGAATCAGCACACAACTTTTCAGCTGTCCGCTGGGAATTATTTGTGCTCCTATACTGGTTTGACCCTCAGTGTTATGCACCAAATCTCATCAGGTACCATTGCCTTGGGTTTCTTAGGCAGCGTAATCCTTGAGTGTTTGGTGGACCAAACATTTGGCATCAGGTACTCATAACCAATTGTTTTGATTAATGACAATTCTTCTCTTCCTCCAGCATTTGAACAAAATTGGTAGTTTATGACGACTCCAATCCATTCTGCTCTGATTGATTCCCTACAATTTGACTATTGGGTGTTATTACCATATTCTATTATTGTTTATTTTCGTTGTGGATGATGCCCAACAAAATTCTCATCTATTGGTGGCCTCAAATATCATTGGGAATGATGCCCAATAATTTCATTAGTCAGCATCCTCAAATATCAGTGGGGATGATGCCCAACAATAATCCCATCAATTGGCCGCTGTTGCCAATCCTATATGATTATAATTTAATCATCAAATATTATAATCAGTTAAAAGGTTGGACTTTGTGGTCATCTGCAATTCTGACAATAGTATTTGTTAAAATAGTCCAAACAAATTTGTGGTGATTTTGGACATTTATGACAATAGGTTATACTTTTAAAATATTCTTTCTCAATTTCCTGGCATTTGATAATTTGTTGATAGTTCACTTGGACCCTAATGAAACTCAATTGATTTACGCTGGGAAATGAATGTGTTGATTAGCTTTAAAAATTCGCTAAAGTTTATAATTTCAATCTTATTCATGGTACACTGACCAGGGGATGGCCCTTACCAATGCTCAAAGGGCAAACAAAAAATAAAGAACTGAAACAAAATGGAAGGATAAACAAAAACAAAAATTCTCCAACTGGGTAGGAAGCGGAGGACTGCTAACCCACCATGGCAGCAGAGGAGGAAGGGTTGGCGACTCATTTTCAGGCACATCATTTTTGGCAGATGCACTAGTGCTGCAGAGGTGGATTAAAGCTGACAGCAATGGCGTTGGGGTGTCAGAATGGGGTGGGTCAACGTTTGTGACAAAATAATTGATATCCTCAATATCAGCCTGAAGGATAGTTTTATTTATTCTGCAACACAAAGTTCAGCTTGAAGGTGGGCATAAAGGGTTAGGGAAAAACTGGCAATGTTTTGCCAGCTTTTAATCTGGGGTGAAGGTTACTGGTTTACAACATATAAGGCAGTGGTGATGGCGGTGTTGCTCAATTGAGTGATTTCAGCCCCGCAATTTAAGGAAAATCAGGGGGAAAATTAAGTTTGCTCAGCCCTTTATTGATTTCTTAACAGAGCTGCCACTGCTTTGCATAGCGGCAACAATAAGGTGAGACTATCTCTGGTAAGGCAAGCTGGTGGCCATTTTGGAAGGGGATGGCATTGGGTTTAGGGGCATACCATCTGGGAAGAAGAGGTTTGTCATACTCAGAATTGAGAAATTCAGCCAAGTCTTAGCCATCCTGGCATTATCACCAGTATGTCAGCCTCATATGTGACAATTGCAACGGATTCATCAATCTCATCCAAAAGGGCCCAAGTATTTTGGTTCACTTGAATTGGGGAGGTAGACTTAGGGTGGGTGGTAGAAGGTGAATGAGATGATGCTTGGGTGTGAACGTTGGTCTAATCCTGATTCCAGTTGGTTGGGTTGAAGTCAGGTTGGTGAGTGTGGCTGGAGGTTTTGGAGGGGGCAGATTTCCCATGTCAGCCTAGTGAGTGATTCTGTTGGGTCAGAGGTGGCAACAAAACACCCCATTCAGATGCCGCTGGAAAGGGTTCTGAAAAGTATTTGGTGTAGCAGCATGGGAACAGGAGCTTTTAAAGTGGTCTAATTCAAAACTGAGGGGACAAATCTGTTGACTGTTGTTAACATGAGCTCAAAAGAAATGCTCTGGCACTACTGTGATGTGAGCATACAGGGGGATTTGTTGGGCAATGGCAGAGTGATGTGGGATGGTGGTAGCAGTGGTGTGAGGGGCAACAAGGTGCTCTGCACCAGAGGGAATGGTGAAGATAAAGTTGGGTTGGGTGCTATAAGCCAAAAGCCCTGACACCAACTCTTAAAACAAAATTGGGGTGGGAGATGTTAAAGGTTTGCAAATGACACCAACAGTGTGGTGTCAGCAGGGAATTAGTATGGGTAGTAGAAATGGGAAATTTTTATAAAATTAAAGGAATCAACACCACAACTCCAGCATCCTCCTCAATCTGGAAGCTGATATCAAAACAACCCATAAAAGGGTGGAAATTGATAAAGCCAGCCAGTTCAAAGTCAGCGGTGGCAAGTTTGATGTTTGCTTTTTCAGCATATGGGAACAAAAGCCCATAGTCAACACAGAGGCAAAATTGAATGGTGAAGTGAGGGAGGGTGAGAGGATGGGGGCGGGTTAGGTGGATGCATGCAAGGTGAAGCATGTAGTAATATGGAGGGACAAATCAGCCAGAAGAGTGTGGTGGACTATTTGAGCCCATCTGAATTTTTTCCCTGTAGGATGGAAAATTCTAGGTGGTAGATTACCACTTCCCCACACTGGGTAAGCAGGCAGCGGATTTAAGGACATCAACGTGAAATGGACGTGGCCAGGGGGTATTGTTAAACTAACTTTTTGTTAGATTTCAATCAAGAAGAGATATTAAGAAAAAATAAAAAGTTCTAAAGCCTATAAAGATACCTTTTTATTGAGCCTTTGCTGGTCTTATTAAGCTTCTGGTTGGGCAATAGGCTGTAAGTTTAAAAATTGTCTGCCAGAAAATTAATCATGCAACTGAGTCTAAGGTTTTTTATAGGGTAGGCCTTAGCTCGCCATTTTGATCCTTATCAGTGTAAAAATGGATAGATAAAGTTTTTGAAACTGTAGCCTTTATATTTAGCTTAAAGAGTTAAATGTAAAAAGTATGGCAAAAGGTGACCAACTTTAACAAAGCAACCATCTGAGTGTGTCTTCTATGATAGTAGAGATCATAGGCTATCCCTCACTGAGGTTTTTCAAAAGTCATTAGTTCATAGGAGAGGTATGAAATGCTGCTAGCTTGGTAATTTTTGGGTCCATGCAATCTGCCAGAACTTAGATTTTATTGTATATAGCACTTGCCAGATCTATAGGCTACTGCAGTATGTTAGGGTTGCTTATACTATTGTAAGCATCTCTGAAGCTCAGTTGCTTAGATGAATATCTACTTTAGAATAAAAATGGCTATCATTTTATATCTAACCAGTTTTTGTAGTTAAATTAACTTATCATAACAATAGGAACTCACTAGCTAGCCACAATCCTATTTTCACCACTGCAATCTGTATCTAACTATAACTAGCTTTTATTTATACCTTATCAAGGTATACTGGCTATAGCTTAGCTTGATAGTACATAGTTTTATACTTGACCAAGTAGCCCTGTTTTATTCAGCTATTGATACTTAACGCCCAAGTAAGCCACAGGTAAGGTAATATGCAACTAGCTGTGTACCTATGCTTTACTTTGGCGTTTCAAAGAAATATATCGGTATATCTGGTGAGGTTTGTGCTATTAAGAACACAAAAGCCTCAGGTAATAAGATTTGTGCACTAATCTAATCTGGGGACCCACTTTTATATTTATTCGTGGAAGGTTGACCAGGGGACAAGTACTTCCAATATAGTGGGGAAAACTATTGAAATTCGAAAAGTTAAAGACACCCCAGAGGGTTCAAGGCCCCTCTTGTTGTCTCCAGGATCACCAAGTTTAGGACGGTAGGGAAGGGGGTTATGCTGGCTTATTCTTAGATGCAGCATGTGTGAAGGAAAGGATCAACCTTTAGGAACCATATGGGGAACCATGTGTTGATTGTCCTTCTGTTACAGGGGGTCATGTGTCTAAACAGCCATGCTTGAAAATGTTCCAATATATGGCTGTGGAAGCAAGGGATGGCTTCTTGGATTGTAGGCGCTGCTCCTGTGAACGATTCCAATACTATAATATGGATCGTCCATAGTGCTATTGATACTAACGCTCTGAGGGATGGTTGGATAGGAGAGTCCATTTTTATAGCGAACATGTTCCTTGCTAGGCTGAATGGTTGTCCATTTTCTTGGCGGAATAGGCGCATGGCCTCTTTCCATACACCCACTGATGTTGGGCATTGTTCTAAATGGTGGGCTAGGATTCCATACTGACCACATATTATACATGAGGTGTGAGTGGCATTTGACCGTTCTACTGTGCGGTATACTCTCCTCATGCACCTCCATACATGTGCTCTTATCCTGGGTTGGAGTAGAGGGTGATGTGTGTATCTCCATACTCTTCTTTGAGTTTCCAGGTTGTAGGGTATGTCCATATGGTCCAGGTAATCTATCCTGGCTATGGTACTCGGATTTCTACATATTATATTTTTTGTGAATATTTAATCACTGATTTCCTGTCTGTGAGTTAGCCTTGGGCATCCTCAGTGACTGGTTTGGCTGCTGTAAAAATTTACTTAAGTGGTTGTTATCAGCAAGCAACCCAGAGACCTTTTTACTGCACAGGTTCAGTTTCCTCGTGCACTTCATTGCGTTGTATAGAATGAATTATTAATCAGAGATAGTATGGAGACTATTATCCATAGTTGAGTATGAATTATATTTCAGCACAAATCTCGTCTAGTATTCCCAATTAAGTACTCGTGAAGTTGTACTCATAGGGATTTGTTCCCTATGTTCTTGTCCACCTGATCTTCACTGAGATACCCCAGTGACATTCTTTTTTAGCCCAACACACAGTTGGCAGCTATCCCTGATTGTGGCTCCTTCTTCTCTAGATCCCCGCTCATATCTTTACTCTTCTCTCTGAGAGTCTTCCGATTATTGCCCTCTGCAATAATATCCTTGAGACAGAACAAAACAATAGAAGCTGATAGTTTAACTATACATTGAATTGATAAAGTAAATACTTGTAAATGATGTTTTTCTGTAAAGTACTGGTTTTTTATATAATAATGTTTTTTATTATAGAAAAATCCTAGGTAATATATATAATGGGGAATTCAGCTGTCTAACCCTCAGTTGACACCTCTTTGATTAAATGGCAACCGTTGCTGTTGAATCACCCATCCTCATCTCAGCAGTGATGGTCTTCCCCACCCTGGCTAGGATTCCGTCATTGGACATCCTCAGGACCTCAGATGGAAAGAGTCAGAAAATGTGTCCCTAACGTTTTCCTCTCAATCCAAGCAAACCAACCATATTTGGCTAGCAACCTGCTTAGTTAATGGAACTTATTACCCATTATTGCAGGTCACTCACCAACCAATCGATTTTCTAGTTGCAGGTGGCATCACTCACCTCGCAACTTACTATTCATTCCCAATCAGTCAGTGATGAAACATGAATAATCCCAATTGATACACCTGATAGTTAATCACTATCAGATGCCCTATTTCATCAGCAACTCCACCCAAAGAGATATAAGTATTTGTCCAGATTGATCCCTGATGGATATGACCAGGCGAATATCCCAAAATCACCTGAATGTAGTTCCTCCAAAACTCGGGTCAACCAATCTATGATTCACTTCGCCTTAGGGAATTTTCTCCTAGCGATACCAGGTAATCTAGCAGTCTGGGAATATGGGTAAAAATCCCAACGCATCCCCCATCTTGCCTAGATTTCCAGTGAGAAAAGGACCTGGGCATGAGAACACTTCTTTGGACACTTGGTTGAATACTTCATTAGTTCAAGTGGAGTACATTCATCAATACTCAATGCTGCTCAGGACAACCTTCAGCATACGGCGTTCTTCCTCTTCCTCCTCTCTACCACCTTCTCAGAGAGCAGTCCCCACAATATTCTTTCATGCCGGGCTGATCAATTTACTTGTGACGATATTAGTCCTGGTATCCAGTTTTCCCCTCATCAGGGTATATGACCCACTGTCATATTCAGGATTCTAGGTCTGACATCATTAATTTCCTGATTTTCTCCTCATCCTAAACAAGAGACTCTTGCTGTCAATGTTCATTTCATGTCTTTTTTTAGAATACTTATTTCTATTCGCCCTTGTTATTTCACTCATAACCTCTTGGCTTAAGTCATTCCTAATTCTTCTATTGGAGAGCTTAGCTCATTGATTTTGAGATTAAATTTTCCAAAATTATAGCTTTATGGATTATAGAATGCATAATGTCAACTTCCATATAAGTCAGACATCCCCCTCTCATCCAGCTCATATGTCAAATTCTGAGTCACACTACCAGCAGCTTTTTTTGGTTTGTCTGATCCAGACCTTCGTCTCTCAGCAGATGAGCCAGGATGCTTGGCGGAACCTCTTTTATGGTCCTTCCAGGACTCATACGCCTAGTCTGGTGCAAGCGGCTAGTCCTTCTGTTGAATTACTGGAAATGGTAACTAATCCCTCTGATACCAGGCTGGCTATCATTTTGAACAACTCTCAGCTGATTCTTCCTCTGCTGTCAATTCCAGAGTTGGACTTCAAAACTTTCCTGGATTTGGCTCCTTTTGCTGATGCTCCAAACATCATCATAGATGCTCCAGAGATTATACCAGTTGCTCTGGATCATTCATTTCTTGCTGGGTCAGGCCTGCTCCCTGAGTTCCTCTTCTGACTTGGTCAATATTACAAACCTGCTGTTATGGTCTATGAGCTCACAATTGGTAACAGTATTTACTTTGAGCTCCCCTACACTGAACTTTGGGCCCAAGTTACCAAGGCTTTGACTCTAGCGCTGAATATCTCTGATCTGGATAACATCCTGGATCAGGATACTGCCGCTTATGCTCTTTTCTTTGCTGGCCAAGTTCATTGAAGTTGGTCCATGAAGATTCCAGCCTCACCTGAATTCCACTGTTCATTCAGCTTTAGCTTCCGAGAAGCCCATAGTCACCACTTGCAGGATGCAATACACTTTCTGACTATCTCTTCACCAGAGCTTCCCATCAGTATCTTCCACTGATGGTGTTGATAGGGGGCATGATTTGGCAACCCCCATCAAGCATCCCTTCTTTATTGCCAGCCCACATGTCTAGTGTCCTTGATGAAGCCCATCATCAGGCGCTCAGGTCTAATCTTCTGGCTACGGTGCCATATTGGGATTACTCAGGGTTATTTGCCAATTGCCTCTTTTTATATTGTTGCTTTCCTCCCCACTCCGGGGTTTTGCAATTGGCTTCATCTGACATCTCAATTTCCCTTCCCCTAGTCAATTTTTTTCAGGGATCGGCGTCCACTCAACAAATGTGGTTTCATGTAGGTCTCACTCTCACTAGCATCCAATCACATATCAATTTTGATGGGCTGTTCCTTCCTACCATGATCCATCCTCCCTCCCCCAAGGGGTGACATAGGCGGAACCATCCCCGTACCAAGGACAATCAATAAAAATAATAATTAATGTAAAAATATATCAGCTTTTTTCTCTGTACAGTTTATAATTTTTCCCCATATCTTATCAATTTTTTATCTTTATTCTTCTTTTTTCCTATGGGACTTGACCTTGTTTCAGTTCAGCAGTCCATCTTTTTTACTTTTCCCCCAAACTGGGTCCTGGGTATTTAAACCTGCCACTTTTCCATGGTTTAGAGGTCCTTTTTTGGACTTAACCATCTAGATTGGTTCAGAGGTCCTTTTTTTGGACTTGACCTAATCATCAGGACATGACCAACTTAATGGTTCATTGGTCCTTCAGAAACTCTTTTACTTTTTCATTAATCCAATGCTTTAGATATTTAGCATGGACTCGATTCACAACTCTTCCATCCAAGAGATTCTTGATGGATTAAGCATCAGTCGCCATATTTGCAATCACTTTGAATGGACTAACCACAACACATCTAATTTGTTTCTTCATCTGAAACCATGCATATCACAATAGGCAACTCTTTACCCTATTCAATATTCTTCTAAGGCCAGTCAGTCCTTGTCATCTGTCAATTTTGCTCATATCCTTTTCTTCAAGGTTGTATCAAATGCCTGCAATTGCATATTGATCAGGATACTCATCAGTCAGTTCAGGTATTTCTTGGTACTCATCCCTGATGTAGGTTCCACCACCAAATATAAAATTGGCAAAAACGCGGCCTTTCTTTCAAATAACAATTCAAATGGCATCTTCTCCATCACTGTATGATAAATAATATTGTAGGTGAACATCACCAAACTCAGGTAAGTTTCCCACATGGAAGTTTTCCTTGCAACTAGCTTCCTCAGCATCGCGGCCAGTGTTCCATTGACCCGTTCTACCAGTCCGTTCTTCTCCAGCTGGTAAGGTACTGACATGACTCCTTGGATCCCCATTATTTTGTTTAGCCTCAGGATCACATTAGATGTGAAGTTGGTCCCATTGTCACTAAGCAGGACCTGCGGACATCCATGCTGGTATACCACTTTATCCAGGATGAACCTCGCGGTACTGGTAGCATCTACTCTTGTTAGGGCCTTCATCTCAACCTATCTTGTCAGATGGTCAATGGCAACAATAATGTACTTGACTCCCCCTGTGCTCATTGTCAGCGGTCCCATCACATTGATGGACACCATATGCCAGGAAAATCCAGAGTGGACCAGTTGGTATCCAGTTGTATTCTTATGTGGTTTGTGCAGATGGCACTCCGCACAACAAGCCAGATAATCTGTGGTATTTTAGTTGATCAATTCCCAGTAATAATACTGGAAAATATGGTCAGTTGTTTTCCTCAGGCCTCCATTCCCAACAACCTTGTGAGCTGCTTGTACTATTGCTTCTCTTTCTGACAGTTTCAGGAATGGTAACCGCTTCCCATTGATCATCTTGAATACTTGTCCATCCATAGTCTCAGTGTTTTCCATTGCTTTCTGAAGTGCACCTTAGATTTCTTGGGGCTCATCGCCAATTTTTCCTTAGACCATTCTCTGGAATAGCTCATCCGCCTGTGGATTTACCAACTGGACCATTGGCAACCATGATAAGCCATCCATGTTCTGGTGAGAAGCCCCCGCTTGGTGGACAATCTCATAATTGTAAGCCTGGAGCTTAAGTGCCCATTGGGCCAGTCATTCTTCCAGCTCTCTTAGATTGTGCATCCAATGCAGCGAAGAGTGGTCCATTACCACCTCAAATTGCGTTCTGTGGACGTACACCTGAAACTGCTTGCATGTGTAAATGACTGCAAGGCATTAACATTCAGTCACAGTGTAGTTCCTCTCAGCGGCTGAGAGTGTCTGGCTCACATACGCCACTGGATGTTCATCCCCAAGTTCATCTACATGGCTCAGTATGGCACCAATTGCCATCAACGAAGCATCAGTTTAAATAATAAACTCTTGATTGAAATTTTGATATTTCATAATCAGTGACTCTATCAAATATTGGCGTAACTCATCGAAGGAGTCCTGGGCCTCTTTATTCCATATGAATTCTTTTTTCAGATCCTTTAATAATTGGAATAATGGCTTGGCTATTTGGGCGAAGTCCCAAATAAATCTTCTATAGTATCTGACCATCCCAAGGAACACTTGGATGTCTCAGACACTCTTTGATACAGCCATATGTTCTATAGCTGCTATCTTCTGGGTTTGCGGCTGCAATCCACTGAGGTTGATTATGAATCCCAGGTATTCCAACTCCTTCTTGAAGAAGTGGCACTTCCTTGGCTTGATCTTCAGGTTAGCCGTGGACAATCACTTAAATACTTCTTCCAAGTGGTTCAGGTGATCAGTAAACGTCCTGCTGAACATGTCTATATCATCCAGATATACCAAGATGCACGAAAACTTCAAGTCACTTAATATCATATCCATGGCCCTCTGAAACGTTGCAGGCGCATTTCATAGACCCTGGGACATCCTTGTTAGTTGGTATAGCCCCTGCGCAGTAAAAATCACACATTTTTCCTGGTCTTCCTTTGGCAAGTCGATCTGCCAATATCCTGAGATCAAATCCATCACAGAGAAATACTTCACTTCTCCTAAATTATCTAGCGCATCGTCAATCCTTGGTAGGGGATGCATATATTTCTTCATAATTTTGTTCAGCCTTTGGTAGTCAATCACCACCCAGTTGGATCCATCTTTCTTCTTCACGATCAGAATCAGACTTGCCCAGGGCCTTAATGACGGAACTAGAAGCCCATGATTCACTAGTTTGCTGATTTCATCCTCCACTACTGCTTCAGCAGCTTTTGATCATCAGATCGGTCTCATCCTTATTGGCAAATTTTCCCCGGTGTTGACCTTGTGAATCACATCCCTTGTGCATCCCAAATCATAGTCAGTTTTTGAACATATACTCCCCAATACTTTTTTGAACAAATTCGAGCACCTCCTCTTGGGAGCCTTCCATCTGATCAGCGAGTTGGTCTTGATCAACCAATAGGTTGATGCTCTTGGTTACCCCAGCCAATAATTTTATCTCATCAAGAGTGGAATTTCCTCCATTTGGCCATCAGGATTTCTCATCATTTCTTATGTTTAAAACTCATAGAGCATAAAATTGATATTTAATACTTTATATATTTTTTGTATTTTTCTTTTGCAATGGGACTTGCAACCTACAAAAAAGGTTCAGAGGTCCTTCTTTTCCCCTTCATCCAAACTGGGTCCTAGGTACTTAAACCTACCAGTTATCACAGTTCAAAATCTTATCCTCTTAAGATTTAACCAACCATTTGGTTCAGTGGTCCCCTTCTGGGACATGACCAAAATCTCAGGACATAACCATTTGATGGTTCAGAGGCCTGCTGGGAAAATTGCAACTATTTTCTCTTAGGCTCAATTCTTCCAATTAGTATTGACCTTCATCATCATATGTCCAGCAACGCTGTCTCTTCACATATAGACTACTCTTGCCGATTTTGGCAATACTCTTAATTATTAGGGCTTTAATCCCAACTGGTTATTAGTCCAACAGTTCCTAATTTCATCTCATATTTGGCAACTGATGCTTTTGGATCCTCATACTTCATTAGCCAACAGTTTTGTCCAATTGTCCAGATTGTTTTTCTCCTGAAAACTATTTTCAACCTTTGTGGCTATCCTTAGTTACACAGGTCGTTCTGGCCTCATTAGCTTCATCCAAATTCTCCTGAACTGATGAACTCGTTTCCAGCAACTTCTTAGCAGTGATTGAGTGTTATTAAGTCAAACAATTTCCTCCACTATCTTGGATCAATCATTTCCTATTTTGACTTCATCTCTTCATTAATATGGCAATCCAATTCTCCAGATTGATTGCTTCCTATTTCGTCCAATGCCTCATTTAAACACTCTCTCCTCAGGACTATTTAAAGTGGATCCAATTTCAACCTGAGTTGATCCTGCTGTTCCTTGGGACTATTTCCAGTGAACCCAATTTCAATTCGAGTTGGCCCTGCTGATACTCTTCATCTCAAGTAGATGTCCAGTGGAACTGGTTTCCTTGAAGCACATATAGTTCCATATCTAGGCTGCAAATCCTTTTCCCTAAACTTTAGTATCTTCATTTTGCTTCACTGGAGCTCCAATGCTGAGCTGGGTGAATGCCACTGAACGTGATCTTCTTCATGTTCTATCTTTTTTACTTCCTTCGGTAACTTCTTTCCAGAATTGAAAACATCTTCATAGAACATCATTTTCTATATTCTTCAACTAAACTACCCCTGTAGTGAGCACCAAATTGTAAAAATTTACTTATGGTTGTTATCAGCAAGCAACCCAGTAACCTTTTTACTGCACAGGTTCAGTTTCCTTGTGCACTTCATCGCGTTTTATAGAATGAATTATTATTTGATAATAGTGGAGACTATTATCTGTAGTTGAGTATGAATTATATTTCAGCCCAACGCTCGTCCAGTATTCCCAATTAAGTACTCATGAAGTTGTACTCATAGGGATTTGTTCCCTATGTTCTTGTCCACCTGATCTTCACTGAGAAACCTGGTGACAGTCTCTTTTGGCTCAACACACAGTCAGCAGCTATCCCTGATTGTTACTCCTTCTTCTCCAGAATCCCACTCAGTTCTTTACTATTCTCTCTGAGAGTCTTCCAATTATTGTCCTCTGCAATAATATCCTTGAGACAGAACAACACTTTAAAAGCTGATAGTTTATATATACACTGAATTGATAAAGTAAATACTTGTAAATAATGTTTTTCTGTAAAGTACTGGTTTTTTAAATATAATAATGTTTTTTATTATAGAATAATCCTAGGTGATATATATAGTGGGGAATTTGGCTGTCTAACCCTCAGTAGACACCTCTTTGATGAAACAGCAGCCATTGCCATTGAATCACCCATCCTCATCTTGGCAGTGATGGTCCTCCCCATCCTGGCTAGATTCCGTCATTGGAAATCTTCAAGACCTCAAATGGAAAGAGTCAGAAAATGTGTCCCTAACATTTTCCTCTTAATCCAAGCAAACCAACCATATCTGGCTAGCAACCTGCTTAGTTAATGGAACATATTACCCATTAAGGCAGTTCACTCACCAACCAATCAATTTGCTAGTTGCAGGTGGCATCACTCACCTCACAACTTACTAATCATTCCCAATCATTTTTGATGAAACCCAACCAATCCCAATTGGTACACCTGATAGTTAATCACTATTGGATGCCCCTATTTTGTCAGCAACTCCACCCCATGAGTTTTAAGTATTCATCCGGATTGATTTCTGATGGATACAACCAGGCGAATGTCTCAAAATCCCTCAAACATAGTTCTTCCAAAACTTGGGCCAACCAATTTCTGATTCACTTCGCTTTAGGGAATTTTCCCCTAGTGATACCAGGTAATCTAGCAGGCTGGGAATATGGGCAATAATCCCAACAGCCACTTATGTGGATATGGCATGTTGCTCTTCTCATGGCTAGGAGTATTTGTTTGAAATGTGCAGGAGTGCCGTGTGGTCTGCAGCTGTAGGATGGGATGCCAGATAATTGATCAATATGCTTGGGTGATCTGGGTTTCTTAATTGGAGTGCTCGTGTGAAGTTATAACTTGATGTTCTGGCCCAATGTGTATCTGGAAGGTCTGGGATAGTCACCTGAGCTATCCAGGATCCTAGTATATGGGTCGCTTGCTCTACGTAATTAGTAAGCCCCATACCACCATTCCTTCTAGAGCCAAATAGGGTTTTGAGGCGTACAGGGGGGTTGTGGTTGGACCAGAGCCATCCTTGTAATAGGGCGTGAATTGTGTTGAAGAAGGACAGTGAGAAAGCGATTGCATGGGCCATGAACCATATGATTAATAGAATCATAGAGTTGCCTACTGTCGTGATTTTAACCAGATGGAATCCTCCAATGATTTATCAATATTTGAAATGATATAGCCAATCCTGATGGAATGGTTTATTGACTGAATTTCGTGTGCTTTTTTGTGATTGCTGGTTAGTTACTCCCCCAATTTGGGTTGAGCCAGAATTAGTATTCCACCAATTTTGGTATTTTAGGTTCGAGTGGGGCCAATTGATGGCCCCAAATTAGTATAAGGATCACTGGCAACTAATAGCCAAGGATGATCTATTATGCAGCAGAATCAGTGGTTGACGCCAACAGCCATTTATGGTCCGTTGTGGGATTTCCAGTGGAAATCCAATGTTTTGCTTATCCATAAATTTGCTGTCTGATCTAATGTTGATGGATCCAACAATTATGAGTTCAAGGTGGCTGAGGTTGTTTCTGGTGCCTCATTTATTATCAAGATTTGATGAGAATAGATGTTGGTGAGATGCTAAGATATTCTGAGTCAAGTGAGTGACCAAAGTTGTTCTGGCGCCTTTATATCAATTCAAAGGTCAAATCCAAATTTTATGTTTATTTAGATTATCTATTTATAGGAAACTTTTCTTTCTCGTTGCAAACACTTTTGCAACCTATTCAATTCAAGACTGAATCTAGTTTGATAATCTCACAGAGGAGATTAGTCTGTGCCCATGTCAGAGAGCAGTTGGGCAAGCAAGGTAAGAGGAGCAGGTGGAAGGCCCGCGGCCTCCAACGTTCAAAAACGCCCTGGAGAATCCGGCAGAATTGACAAAAATCTTAAAAAACTGGCGGTCACAATTTCCCCAGATATACTCGCATGGCAAGCATGATGCAACCAGTACATCAACACACCACAATCCCAACCACTTTTGTCAGTGGAATTTGGAGTCCGCGTGTATCTGGACATCCAAAAAATGGCCTTATGGAAAAATTTTGTGAAGATGTACACAAAATTTTCCCGACCGCAGTGTACGTTGCACCTCACTCCATGTCACATGGTTGGCTGGACCTAGGTTATGAGAGCAAAAAAGCAGCAGATGAGGCTGCAGTGGTGCGCGTAGTGGTTGACCTCCCCAAAGGGCAATGGGTCGTCAAAACCAAATGCACCAGATGGACAAAATCAAACCAAATTTTCCTCACGTTTGACTTTTTGCCTACTACGGTAAAACGTGACATTTTGGAACAACACCTGAAAGATGGTCTCACCATATACGGTGAAATACAATCTTTCGAAATGCAACACTTCATGCTGATGCCACACCTGTGCACTGGCAAAGCCATCGCAGTTCTGACCCCAACTGAGGAGATTGCAAAGGACCTAACCCAGATCCTGCACTCCACTTTTATTAATATTGCAGGGCATACCACCCACCCATTCCAGGTGACCGTGGACAGCGCGCCCCCCATTTGCACCCACTGTGATGCATTCAGCCACAAGGCACATGCATGCCCCATCAAGGAGGGCGTCACATTCCAAGAGCACCCCTCAGCGGCCATGGCCAACGGAGAGGCGCACTATGAACCAACCACAAGCACCAAGGAGGCTTTCCCATGGGGAGCACAAGGCTGCTACCTATTGGTAAAGCCTATCTCCCCGCAAGAACAGAAGAAGGCTAAGCAGGCCCATAGGGCCGCGGCCAAGGAAATGGCCAAGGCCACCACCGCTATCCCACACTCACAATGCCAGGAGGACATGGAAACCTTCGCGGCGGAAGCAACTCAGGAATCCATCAACTAATCAGATTTGGAAGCCCATGCTGAGCAGGCCACTCAATCCAAGGATCTGATGGGAGACTTGATCTCACCCAATTGTTGCACCCAAGCTCTGGTCAAAACTGATTTGGGACCTATCCCAACTGAAAAATTTTTTTTGACCCACTCAATGGTGCACTGAACTCATCTGCACCGCAAAAATTCGTCTGACGTTTGGGAAAACAAAAAGTGAAAGCCAAAGCCAACGCGACTCTTTACGCAAAAATCAACAAAAACTCTGATAGTGTTGCTGCTAACACCTGCACTGCTGTGAAAGCCCGTGGGGACCTAGAAGAGGCGGTGGGCCCAGGAGCCCACCCCCTTGCACCTAAGGTGTGATGGGGGAAACCTTCACTTTAGGGACATTGAATATTGCTGGACTCAAGGCCTCCCCATCCTGAGCTAGGAAACTGAGTTTTTTACAAAACAATTTACCCGTGGATATCCTGGCCATCCAGGAATCCCACTGTCCACAAGGTTCTCAGTAAACTTGGAAAACAATGCTCCTCCCATCCCTATCCTTTTGGTCAAAGCACTGTGGGGTGCTAATTCAGAAAAATAATTTTTTCAAATTTGTATCCTCAGAAACATTCCTAAATGGCTGAGTGCTCATCGTCACCTTCTCGTGGGCCAATGTAGCGCATGCAATCATCAACATCTATGCCCCAAACGGTGCACACGAGCGTCAGGAATTTTTCTTGTTGGTCAAATCCCTCTTACTACCCCCTGATTCTTTCTTAGTCAGCGACATGAACTGTTGGCTAACCTCACCAACGGACTGGTGTCCTCCATCACCCCATGCCCCACAGGGTCACGTTGAATAATGCATTCTAAAGGCCACCCTTGGGTTAATGGATGCGCTGCCGTGACATGCCCCGCCACTCAAAAACATGATGCATCCCCACATCCACAACAGCCAATTAAGGTCCATGACCCGCATTGACCTTATTCTAACGCCGGCGAAATTCCAACCCCACATCTCCCACTTCAAAACAATGAAAATGGAATTCTCCGACCACCAACTGGTCTTGATAACATAACACCTATCTGCCACAGTTGCTAAGGCCCCACATTGGTGCAAAATCTGCCCCCCTGAGCTCACGTCGCCAGGATTTTCCACATGGGTGGAAGAGGCAACTTTGGCAAAAAAGTTTGTTGCACCGTTTTGCGCGGACCCCATTTCCACATGGGCAACTTTCAAAGAGGACACCATCTGCCACTCTCGCCATCTCTCCTCCAGACACTCATGAGCCATATCAGCAGTTATCTCATGTACTCTGGCAGAACTGGCACACTTGGAGTCCAACATTCCAGCTACAGGATACAGCCCTGCATGGGGCCGGAAGTGGGCGGAGGCAGCCGCCCACCTCAACGCACTTGAAAGGCAACACAAACATCGGGTTTGTGTTCAATACAGGGCCACACGCATCACAAAAGGTGAAAAGTGCTCCACATATTTCTTTAAAAATTTTCGCACCATGCCAGAGTGTGGCCTGCACACAGGTGTGAAGATCAAATAATTCTATTGTGGATACACTAGCTGAAGTGGCAATTGAAATGCAAAAATATTACTCCAAGTTGTACCGAGCTGAACCAATTCAGCCAGCTGAAGTGGCGGAATTTCTTGACTGAGCTCATATCTGCACCATTTTCCAATACCCGGAAATAATGAATTTGATTACTCCAAACGAATTATGGACAGCCATTCACGGTGCGCCAAACCAAAAATGCCCAGGCCCAGATGGCATTCCATATGAGTTCTACAAAAAATATTTCAAATATATATCCCCACTTCTGCTTGCCTCACTTAACCAAAGCCTGTTGGAAACGCGCCTCCTACCAGGAGGACATGAGGCCTTTACTGTCACACTATTCAAGAAAGGGGATAAGCTTGACTTAGCCAACTGGCGCCCCATTTCTTTAACAAACACAGACACCAAAATTTTAACAAAAAGCATGGCTAACCATTTAGGGACTGTAGCATCTGCCACCATCTCCCCAGAACAATTTGGTTTCATCCCCAGAAGGTCGATTTGGGATAACGTGCACTCTGTGGTTAATGTGTGTCAGTCCACAGCCTCTGGGGCACTTGTATTCTTGGACCAACAAAAGACCTATGATAGAGTAAACTGGGAATACCTAATGCCTGCCTCCATCAATTCCGCCTACCCCCTCGCTTCATCAACTGGGTGATGCTGCTCACAGAATCTGCAACAATGGCAGTGCATGGTCCTGGCTTCCTAATGGAAGTAGTCCGCCCTAAAAGGGGCTTGCGACAAGGGGACCCCCTCAGCCCACTCTTATACAACTTCAGCCTTGACCCACTACTGCGAAATGTGAATGCCCAACTCACTGGGGTCCATGTGCCAGGCCAAGCCCCAGTTAAGATATTGGCATTCGCAGACAATTGTGTGGTTGGGGTGTCTAATAATCAAGATGCACGCACGCTTGAAGCTCTCATCCAGGAATATTCGTGGGTAAGCAACGCGGCACTGAACGCCTCCAAAACCGAAATCATCCTCCTTATCAGTTTCAGAACTGCTGGGCCCCAGCAATTAGTTCCTAACCCAGCCCATCTGCCCGCCCACGTCCACGTCCACGCCTTACTAACTCAACACACACCGCTCCACTGGTGCTCCCCTTCATGCCACGTCCTTCCATAGGACTGGTGCGCCATCTGGGCATGTGGATGGAGGCAGGCAGATACGCGTCAGCAGTAATGGAGTGCCGTATTCTGGACAATGTGACGAAGCGAATCGCCTCTCTCAGAGCCCACCCTACTTCCCTTACTGGCAGGGTTGTTTTAGCCAACTCTATGCTCCTATCCAAAGTCTATTTCGGAGCCCACGCCATCCCCTTCTCCCCAAGCTTCTTCAAATCCTTGTATGCCTTGCTGCAAGGATGGCTTTGGTCAGGCTGCCCTCCACCAGTGCAGCTAGAGGTCATGTTTGGCCCGCATCATCATGGTGGCATGGGCCTACTTGACTTCAAAGCCCATGCAGCCAAGATCCTGGGCACCTGGATTGCGGCTGTCACCACTCCTACACTCCCATCCCAACACTGGTCCCACGCAGCCCACTCCAACTTCTCCTGAGCCTTGGGCCTCAACAATCCATCAAACCCCCACTCCCTGATGAAATACCTCGCATCACACACATCAACCACAGGTCCTCACGGTACTAAAACCCACTACAAACGAATCCTACTCTCCATGCGGAGCGCAGAGTGGAGAATTTATATTAGCGGACATACAACCCAAAGAGGCCGCCCCTCTCCTCAGTTCACACAAGAGGTACAGGGGGCTACCCATCCATGATGGCGTGATCCCCATTTGGCCCCATGTCCTATCCAGGGTGGACTACCTGGACATGATGGACATCCCTTATTCCATTGAGACCCAAAAAACAATCTGGAAATATGTACATCACCCTCTGTTGCAGACTCAAGTCCGCTCCCATGTGTGGCGCTGCCTGAGGCGGGTGTATCATACAGCTGAGCGCTCTAACGCTTTACACTCATCCTGTGTTGTGTGCGGCCAGTATGGAACGCTGTTCCACCGCCTGGAGAAGTGCCCCACCTCTAAAGTGATATGGCGCGAAGTTCAACGTCTGCTAGGCCAGGATCAAACACATCCCTTCAGTCTGTCAAGAGATATGTTTGCTCTATCAATGGCCTCCTCCCTTCCACCCTCCCTCCGTGCTCTGGTGGTTGCAATCGCCATGTGGACCATCCACACGATTGTCTTAGATGCCATCGCAGGCTCCACCTCCACCCTCCCAGAAACTGTCCACAGATTCCGGTCTCATTTGGTGGACCACTTTCAAGCGTGGATGTTTGGACACCTCCCACCGCGTCACTGACAGCTGGTCTCCTCCTGGTTCCCAGTCTGGTTCATCAAATCAGACCCCTTCCTCCAAAAGTGCTCAATAGTGGCTACGGCCCCTTCACACGTTCCCTCCCCCTCCCCATAAGTGGCGTTCCCGCTGGCAACAAGAGATAGCATTGCTTCTCTGGGGTGCCTCCCCCCAGTACTAAGTTTATCTGTCCTGAGTCATATTTGGAAGTGTCCATCCCATGGTCGGCCTTCCCCACAATAAATTTAAATTTAGATTATCTATTTATATGGTTCACTAGCGACTTAAAGCTGAGGATGATCCAAAATAATTTGGACATCAGGAAGAATGGAGCAAGATGGTTGACGCCAGGGAAGAGATAATGTAAATAAAGAAGAAGAAGAAGAAGTGGTTGGCTGGAAAAACCAGCAGAAGAGCCAATAGGTTGCAATGGGCGCAGTAGCCCTTTTGTAAATAGTATAAATACCTGGCGCTTCCTTCTCAAAATATCTCCCTTTGCTCATTCTTATTATGATTTAAGTTTATATTTATTTCGTTGTTTAGGGAATAAGTATAGGGGATCCTCAAAATGGCGCAGGTGACACGCCAAGGGGTTAGCTGGCGCTGCTAGCCCTGACGCCTAAGGCAAAACAACAAGGGCTGACCAGTCTTCATACTGGTTAGCCTGCCAACTAGCAGAGCCCAAAGTCAATTTTCCGACAGCTACCATGACCCTTCCTGTTAAACCTGTTTGGTGTCCATGTAAGGAGGCAATGCGTTTTGATATTTTGTCTAGAAGTTGATTTTCCATCCTGGAGTTAGCGTAACCTCCTGCTTCTAACCATACCCCCAAGTGACGGACAGGTCCAGCTGTTGGCTTGGTGGTGAAGGAAAGTTTCAGTGGGGTTATTACTGATTTTCGCCTCCTATGTCTGGTGAGGAGTCTTGATATTATATTAGTTTGTTGGCCCTGGGTAGATGGCGTCCAATGGGTATGATATTTTCCCAGTAGTATGATTTCCATTTTCTCAGTATAAAGTGATGCATTGCTTATGGCTGAGTAATCTTGTATTATCTTCTCAATTCTGCAAGCTCCCTGATTGTTGGATATTCCCACCACACAATCATCAGCAAAGGCCATCATTTTGAATGGTGGTTGGCCCTTGACATTGATTCCCTTGAGAAGTTTATTTGTATTCTGGATTAGAGGGTCCAAGCTAAAATTGTACAGTAGAGGGCTTAAGGGGTCTCCTTGTTTGAGTCCTCTCTGTGGGATGACTGGGTTGGTTAAAAAACTGCTCCCCGCACAGCCATGGTAGCAGACTCTGTGAACATCATCACCCAGTTTATGAATCTATTTGGGAGTTTGAATTTTTGAAGGCAGGCCCTAAAATAGGCCCAGTTCACCCTGTCATATGCCTTTTATTGGTCTAAAAAGACAAGTGCTCAAGAGGTTTTGGACTGGCAGACATTTGTAACTGTGCGGATGTTGTCCCATATGGATCTTCTTGGAACAAATCCATATTGTGATGGGGATATCGCGTCAGTTGCAATTTCTCCTAGTCGTTTGGCTATGATTTTTGTGAAAATTTTGGTATCTGTGTTGGTTAGGAGATTGGACGCCAGTTGGAAAGGTCTAGTCTGTCTCCTTTTTTGAATAAAGTGACAGTGTAGGCTTCTTTGCCTCCAGGTAGGAGGCATGTTTTTATAATACACTTATTCATTGAAGCTAGAAGAATGTTAAAAAATGTTAGTAAAATATTTTATGTAAAATTCAAAGGGAATCCCATCAGGTCCAGGGCATTTCCCTCTTAGTGCACTGAGTACTACTTCCCATAATTCCTCGCATGATATTAAGATGATTAAATTGTTATTCTGGGCCGCGGTGTTAGTATGTGCACTTGTAAGGAATTTTTCAATTTTTTCTGGTTCGACTGGTTTGGAATTATACAATTTTGTATAAAACCTGTGCACTTCAATCATGACTTCTTTGGGTGTTTCCACTATGGATTTGTCCAGTTGATGGACCTGTGTGCAAGCTATCATACTTTCTGGGCATGGAATTAGCGGAAAAATAGCTTGAGCAAGTTTCTCCATCTCTTATGTTTTTTGCTTTATATTGAACTCCAACTTGGTGTTGGGGTTTGCAGATCAGGGTGTTTAGCTGAGCAGAAACCTCCACCCATTTGCAACCCCATCCAGGGCTGTACCCTGTGCATGGAACGTTGTTTTCTAGGTGGTTAATTTCTGCCAAGGTGTGCTTGATAATGGCTGAAGCTGCCCTGTGTCTTCTATATGATGTATGTTTGAATTGTTGGGTTGTTGATTTTTTGAAATTTTACCAGGCGGTTAGTGGGTCTTAGAAGAAAGGTGTTTGAAAATCCTGGGTTGAGGATATTTCCTCCATCCAGGATTAAAATCTGAGTCAGCTAAACATTCTGGGCGTATTCTGCACCATCTGGGTGCTAGGGTACTTGGTTCCAACAGTTTGTATGACACCAAAACTAGCTGATGGTCAGAAAAATTTTATTTTTGTGGTTTTAAATTTTTAAATTTGGTAAAAGAAAATTATTGGTGCTAGTATCAGGTCCATCCGTGAAATAGAGACAAGTGTACCATTGTGTACATGTGTTGTGTCATGTTTTGTAGAAGGGGTAGCCTTTTTGGTAGCAGATCATATAGTCCCAGGGTGGCCTTTAGTATGCAGAGTTCCACTTGCCCTTGGATACCTCCGTTGTGTATGGCCATTGATCAGTATCTGGGTTAATCCAGCAGTTCATGTCTCCCATGATGAAAATACTTGCTGGTAGAATTAGTTGTGTTAGAGCTGTTAGAAATTCTCTTTGGTCAGGTGCACCATTCAGGAAGTACACACTGGCTATTGTGTGCACTTTGGTGTGCCATGATAAGGTTACAGCAAGTACACAGCCATCCAGGAACAAATTTTTATTGATAAATTTAAAGTTTTGGTTTACATATACTATCACCCCACAGTGTTGCAACCAAAACAATATTGTTGGGAGGAGCATTTTTTCCCATGCCTCCTCCTCTCCCTGTGGACTGTGAGTTTCCTGCACCGCCAGAATATCCACAGGTGGGTTTTGTAGGAGACTCAAACTCTTGGCCCAGGACGTTAAGGTCTTGAGTCCCAATATGTTCAGCGTCCCTATCTCTACTGAGATGCCTGATGCGCCTCAGGAGCGGTTAGCAGGGCCCCTGGCACTACTCCCTCGCTCACTTTACTCTTCAATGCACCTCTGCTGCGGAGGGCATAGCCATGAGTAGGAGTTGGGGTGTATTCTGCCCATTTTGTTGCCACTGTTTTCGCTCCTCTCTTGGCTTTGCTTGGTTTCAATTTATCATTGTGGTACTGTTGTGTTCTTTTTATTGGCCACATTATTTTCTTGTACATTCCATTGTTGATTTTCCTTCCCAATTAGGTTATATTCTGCAATTTTGGGGGTGCGCTGAACCCCAGTTTTGCTGCATTCATTTCCAAATTGGGTTCCACCAAATTCAATCTGTTCATATTGGGTGTTTGGTTTTCCACAGGATTTGATTGGTTCATTGATTCAAATTTATCCATATCTTCCTGGATCTGTTCTGGCGATATGGATGATTCCACTGAGGCCTTTGCCTTGGCCATGGCCAGCTTGAAATCTTGTTTGGCCATTTTTCATTCTTTCAGGAAAATTGGGTCAATTATTTTATATTGCCTGTGTTCTCCCAATTTGAATGCTTGCTTTGTATCCATGATTTTGGCATACTCTGAGTCATCTTCGCCCATTTCCTCCTCACAGAATTATATTTCTCTTGAGCCTTTCTTTATGGGGCAAGCATGAATCTTGTGCTCAAATGCCTGGCAGTGGTTGCATATGGGGTGTGCTCTCCACTATTGCTCAGATCAGCTGGTATTTTTCCCATCAATGGTGAAGGATGCAATGTGAGGGATTTTTGTAATATCCTCCACTACCTCCTGGTTCAGGTAAATAATTGTGATTGCCTTCCCAGTGCTAAGGGTCGGCATCAGCTGGAATCTTTGCATCTCAAATTTTTTGATTTCTCCATAGGCTTCCAAACCTTCTCGGAGATGTCTTTCAACTACTGTGCACTCCAGTGTGGTCAGAAGATAATCAAAGATTATAAATATATCTTTGGATTCTGTCCAATGGGTGCATTTGGTCAGTACCAAATGCTGTCCATTGGGAAGGTTGAGTACCACTCTGACCTTTGCTGCTTCATTCACTTCTTCCACGGTTTTAACCCTAAGGTCTACCCAACCTTTGCGGATAGTATGGGTTGTTAAGTACACCGCATATGGAAAAAATTTATGTTGGGCTTCACCAAACTTTTCCCACATTGTTGGTGTTTCTACGCCCAGAAAAAAACATATCGCGTGTTCCACCAATGACAGTAGTTGCAATTGGGATACTTTCATATAACTGCAGTATTTTATCAAATAATTTGCAAAACCTGCAGGGGGCGCCACCTTGGGTTTTTGTTTTTACTAAGATTTTCATTTGTAACTGTGTGCTTGGTACCTTTGGGCGATGCAGGTCCAGGTCTGCTGCCCTTTACAGCGTTTTTCAACTCTTTGTTTTATTACTCATACTCATCTCACCTAGTATTGATTATCAAATTGTGCTGTTTGAATCATATTGTATTACTAAAAATGATAATAATTGAAAAGAAAAGCTTTTTCTCAAAGTTTACCTTCTTCCAAAGAAAATTGGATTTTCTCAGCCACTCCATTTCACAAGAAGGTATTCAGCCCATGCAGGACAAGGTCAAAGCCATCTCAAAGATGCTGGCCCCTAAAAATCTATGGGATATACAGGTATTTCTAGGGATGATGGGGTATTACCATCAGTTCATCCCTAAGTTTGCCCAACTCAGTGAGTCCCTTGTCCATCTATTAACAAAGAATACCCCTTTTTATTGGAGTGCTGAGCAAAAGGCTGCTTTTGAGACAATGAAACAGCTATCACAACAACGTCTTATCCTATGGCACCCAGATTATAATAAACCTTTCATCTTGTTCAGAGACGCCTCAGACACTGCCTTTGGGGCCATCTTAGCCCAATTAGATGAACACGGTGTAGATCACCCTGTATCCTATTTTAGTAAAATGCTGTCAAAAGTGGAACGCAATTACAGTGTAACTGAGAAGGAGTGCCTTGCCGTTTTGTTAGCTGTGAAATACTACCGCCCATTCCTATATGTGGCCACCTTCACTGTGGTTACCAACCACGCTTCATTGAAATAGTGACAGAATATGATGGATCCTACTAGCTGGTTAGCTCGCTGGGCTCTAAAGCTCCAGCATTACGACATGAAGATTGAACACCATGCTGGGACTCGTCACATGAATGTTGATGGGTTGACTCAGCTGCCAGTCCTTCACTTGAATAGTAGTGAGGCGGAGAGGTTACATGACCTCTTAATGACCCCCAGTGAATGGGAGGATGAGGATGAGCCTGTTCAAAAGATGTTAGCCTGGCACTTCAAAACACTAAAGTTGAAGATGGGAAGTTGTATAAGCAGGTGGGGAAAAAATGGCTACCTTACCTTCGACCTTCAGAACGTGTACCTGCTATCTTGGAAGAACATTCTACACTAGGTCATGGAAAGCAAGAAAAACTTATGAATGGATTAATGATCAGTTTTACTGGTATGGAGTGATGGAATCTATCGTTGAAGTTTTGGAAGCTTGCCTTACTTGTAAGAAGCAATCTGGCTTCAAGTCTAGTTACCAATATCAACCAACTACCCCGCAACAACCATTACAAACCATCAGCTTAGATGTAATAGGTTCCCTTCCTCAGTCTACTAGTGAAAACAGATTTATCCTAGTAGCTATTGACCATCTCACTAAGTGGGTAGAAGCCATGGCTCTTCCTGATCAAACAGCTAAGGCCACCACCACCTTTTTACATCAACACATCTTCACTCGTCACAGTTGCCTGTAACAATTGCAATCGCACATGAATCTCATAAGGTTGTGAATTATGAGATTCGTATGTGTTGATAGTTGCAATTCCATTAACCCAAGTAGGATTTTCCTATCTGGGTGATTAACAGAATAAATTTTAATAAATCGTTTTGTCTGATTGGTTGTCATTCTGAGGTTCCCCTCCATTTCTCCGCCAAATTGCCTGGTTGCCATCAATTCTGGAGGCTTTTGCGCCCTCATTACCCACAATTCTTATAGCCTTTTTTGGAAGTATTTCAAAGTGAGTTCAAGCCCTGATGGGCCCTCACTTTGAAATTCTATTCCAACTTCGAGTTCACCTCTTCCAATAAAGGCTGCTTTTTGCTAATTTGTTTTATTTAAAATTAATTTATTTAATGCAAGTTGTGGGCTAGCAGATGGCGGTGCTGCAGAGAAAGGGGGTGGATGCGCTGGGCTCCTTTTGGGGAGGTCTTGCCCTGGCTAGGGCGGAGCCAGAGTGGCCTGATGTGACAGAGGCCGGTTAGTTGCACCCCAGCCTGTTGACCCCATGAGTGGATAGAGGTTTTGGGAGGGACCTCTTCCTGGGGTCTGAGGCAACAGAGGCCAGTGCACCTCACCTTGGCACGGTGTTCCTGGTAAGGCCGTCCATTTGGACAGGACCAATTGGAGTTGGTACGGCCATATATGGGGGTGAGTGGTGTAGGGCTGGTGGTGGACTGGGCCTTGGGAGCCCAGTCTTGACATAATTCCAAAGTCACCCTTCCTTGGCGGGCTGTGCTTTCAGGCAGCCTGCAAGATGGCCGCGGTCAATGTCCCAAGCATCGCCACATGGCATCAGTCCCTTTCATTGGTTTGTGGGGTTTCTAAACAAAAGGATGAGGATCTTGGGGGGTGTGCCAGACTTCTGGCAGTTGATGGCCTCTTATGCCCACCAGGAGACCTCCAGAGAACCTGTTGATTTGATCCAGGGCTCTAGATTTCTGGTCAATACCCCAAGTTGCTTGTGAGAAAGGTCCCCTTTCAAAAAAGTCGTTGGTTGCTGTAACGCACTGGCTCCTTCCAATGAGCCACAAATAAGTTAGGCAACAGAATCCATGTTACAGACCATAGGGCTGACAGGGCTCCTGATACTACTCTCCTTGTGCGCGCGCTATAAGATTGGACAAGCACCCCCTGGAAGACAGTTGCAAATATACTTAACCCCAGCAACATGCCTTGACTCCAAGACAAGGTATAAAGGGAGGCAATAGCTCTCCCAAGCTCACTCTCAAAGTCCAATTCTTGTTGATTTAAGCCAAACATGGCTGCAGTTAGGCAATATTTTAAAATAAACTCAAAGTATAAATATATGAATTTTAAGTTCTTTTATTTATTATTGGGCCAGGTTGATAGAAAACAGAACTGAGAAGCCTCCAGCTCCCAGTTCCTTCCCTATATACACATGCTAAAAGCTAATATAAAATATAACACAAGCTTATGGTGCTAATCTGACTGATGCTTGGTGTAAACCTTACAGCAGGATCGCGGAATCCTCACTCAATGGTTCTGTGCCAGTTCCGATCCTCAACAGTTCTGCGCCAGTTCCATTTCAAATCCCAAATGAACTGCGAAACTTCCAAGCACCCATTCCATTCCATTCTTGATTTGACTCCAAATCGAATCTCAGAACTACCCATGTTACTCGATTCCCATTTTTCCTCAACTTGGACGCCCATCTTGCTCCTTGGCCTCCTTCAAGCTCCTGCCCCTTAGGCGTCCTTGCCAGGACCAACGCCCCCTCCTCCTCCATACATCCAGACACAGCCTGCCCTGTTTTACCAAAGATCAGGGCAATGTGATGCTGAGGATAGACCTCAACCATCACATCACCCCCCTATACAGGAAGAACTCTTGGATTTTCTCAGGACATCGGGCACAATCCCTAGCTGACTGCCATGTGGACTCCTCAATAGGATGACCCACCCAATGTACCAAGAATGAACGACGTCCTCTCACCACTTTGGTATCAAGAATCTCCTCAACTTCATACTCTTCGGCTCCTCCTCCAGCTGGGAATAAAGGAGAAGGACTTTCAGGTGGCTGGCCAAAGAATGGCTTGAGCTGCGATACATGCAACACCGGATGAGCTCTTGACCCTTCTGGGAGCTTCAGCTCAAATGCCACCTCGCTCACCGCCCTCACTATCTGATATGGGCCCAACGCCACTGGCCCCAATTTCTGGCTCCTTACAGGCAAGGCGTAGTTCCGAGCATTCACCAAGACCCAATCACCTCTTGAAAGCTCTACCTTCAGATCTATGCTGGTCTGCCTTCCTCTTCTGAGCCACGACTGCCACCACCAAATTTTTCTTCAGGAGCTCCAGGGTGTCCCGTGTATCTCGCGACAGTTCATCTGCCGCTGGTTTCCGCCCTTGCTCCCCGGGCCCCATACCCTCTGGGTGTTGGCCGTGATTTGTGAAAAATGGGGTCATACCCATGGATGAATGCTTATGATTGTTATAAGCAAATTGAGCCAGCTTCACCCAATATACCCAGTCATCCTGCCGCCCTGAGACATAGCACCTCAAATACTGCTCCAATATCTGATTTACTCTCTCAGTTTGGCCATCTGACTGAGGATGGTATGCTGACGAATGGCAAGCCTTGATATTTAGATTTCCCAACATGTGGAACCAAAATTTAGATGTAAATTGTGGACCGCGATCCGACACAATCTCTTCAGGCACCCCATGTCTGAAGAAAATCTCATTTACAAAAATCTGTCCTGCCACTTTTGCAGAAATGGTTGACTGACAAGGGAAAAACTCTGCATATTTAGTCAGGCGATCCACTACCACCATCAAGGCATCCATCCCCTGTGACTTGGGCAGTCCTGTGATGAAATCCACACTCACTGAGGACCATGGCCTAGAAGGAATTTGAAGCGTCTTCAATTTCCCCCCCCCCCGGTGCCACCTGTTGGGCCTTCACCTGGCACAAACCACACAATGCGAAACATACTTCCGCACCACCTCACCCACACCTCTCCACGAATAGTGACGGCGAACAAGATCTAACGTCTTCTCTTGACTGGGATGACCTGCCAGAGGATGGTCGTGATTAGCTGCCATTACCTCTTGTTGCAGACTCTTCACTGGGACCCAAATCCTTCCCTCATGGCATATGATACCACCCCAAACTGAGAATCCCGCATGCCCCCTGCTTGCCCCACCTTCTCCTGTCTTTTCTCTTATCCATTGGCCCAGCTCACATCTTTGCTGCGCAGTCTGGATTCTTCCTGCCATTCCTTCTCTCCAGCCCTGGATCGTTGCAAACAAGTTCTGTGGCAACATCGTGGCTGTGTTGAACTAACTCAACTCCTCATCAGAAAACACCAGTCCAGAATCACGGCTCAATAAATCTGGCAAGATATTTTGTTTTCCCAGCTTGTATTCAATCCGCAGGTCATATTGAACCAACTCTAAGTGCCACTGGGCCTGCCTCTGGTTCATCAGGCGTGGGGACTTATAGTATTCTAAGGCTCAATGGTCCATTTGGATAACAACCGGGTGCCTGGCATATAATAGGTGATGTTGCCACTCCCCTAAGGCTGCAACTATTGCCAAAAGTTCCTTATTGTAAATTGGATAGTTGGTTTTGGCTGGTGCCATCTTCCGACTGAAATAACAGACAGGATATTCAACCCCATCTTTACCCTCCTGCAACAACACGGCTCCAAGTGCAAAATTTGACGCGTCAGTCTCTACCACGAATGGTTTGTTTGGGTCAGGGTGTGCCAGAACTGGGGCTGTTAGCAAACTCGTCTTCACTTGCTGAAATGCCCTCTCCTCAGCCTCCCCCAAACGAATGGCACGTTTCCCGTCAGTCTTGTCAACAGCACAGCCCAATGAGCCAGATCCCTAGAAAACCTCTGCACGAAACACACCACCCCCAAGAAGCTTCGCACTTCAGTCCTATTCCCAGGAGCCTTCCATTCCCGCACCGCCCGCAACTTATCAGGACAGATCGCTATCCCTTCTTGGAGGACCACGTTCCCTAGGAAGGACACCGATTCTTTATTGAACTCGCACTTGGATGGCTTCAACTTCAAGCCCGCGTTCCTAACCACCTCCAACACACTTCTCACATCCCTCACATGGTCCTGTACCGATTTGGAAAACACCAGGATGTCATCCATATAGGCAACACAACACTTACCCACTAAGTCCCCCAATACATGATCAATCATGCACTGGAAAACTGCAGGGGCATTGCGTAGCCCAAATGGCATAACCCTGTACTCGAAGTTTCCCAGATGACATTTGAATGCCGTATACCACTGGTGCTCAGGGCGAACAGGAATTTGATTGAAAGCGTCCACCAAATCCAATTTGTTGAACACCCCACACCCGGAGATCATGGGCAGAATGTTCTCCATGAGTGGCATTGGATAGGGGTCAGGTTCCGTTACCTCATTAAGGCGTTGGAAATCAACACAAGGACGTAACTCCCCCTGACTTGGGAACCAACAGGACTGGCGAAACCACCGGCGACTTGGAAGGCGCAATCAAACCCATATCCAGCATCTTATGGACATAACCCTCCAATGCCTCTCGGGCCTGGTGATTCAACAGATAGACTGGACAGCCCTTTGGTAACTCAGACCCTTCCTTGAACCGGAATCCAAATGCAAAATCCCCTGTAGGCGAAAAGGGCGCATCACCTTTAGGCTCAAACACCAGCGCGAAATCCTGATACTCCCTTGGCAATCCTTCCGCTGACACACTTGAGGTGATTCCACCCATGTGCTTCACCATCGAACCTTGGGACTGAAACGTCCATTCACACGTCCCCTGACCTCTAGGCGACAGCAGAACCCTCTCTCTTCATATCAAACTGTGGACGGACATGGTGCCACCATCTCATCCCCAGCACCACAGAATGTGGCAGGTGAGCTACGGCGTGAAACTCCTCCCTAAATACCTCCTGGCCTTGCCTCAACAGGACCTTGGCCTGTACTCGCCATACCGCCGTTCTTTTGGAGGTGTCTGCCAACATCACCCATCCATCCTTCTGTAATGACAATCCATGGCATCTTGCCCACTTCTCCTCAACATAATTTTCCCCAGCTCCGGTATCAATCAAAGCTAGAACTTCACCACAATCCCTCTCTTCATCCCCCACAAGCACACTGAGGGCAAAATCAGATAAGGATAAGATGAAGTAAGCGGTTTATTTTGAGGTACCGGATTCACTGGTTTCTTGTGAAAATTATAAGGAGCCTTCTTATTCTGAGCCTCAGGATCCTGAGTGGTAATCTCGATGGGAATCCTTGTCTCCCGCACCTCCACCATATCCTCAGGATTCCCTTGACTCTTCTTCCCTTCCTCCACATAGCTAAACCCCTTAGAACCATATATGGTCTTGGAACCTGACCTTCTTCCACCACTCTGTCCTCAGAATCCCCCTGGGGGTCGCACAACTTCCTGAAGGGCCCGTACCAAACTCAACTGTCGTTCTACCTGCAAGGCTAAACCCACCTCTTCCTCCAACGTCGCTGCAGGTTTCACCGCCGCCATTGCCAATGATAGATCAGCTTGCAAGTTTTGGCGAAACATGCGCGGAAGCTGAGACTCAGGTGCCTTTGCTGCTCTTGCCAATGCGAGGAACATCTGGCCATATTCCTCCACTGACTTCTTCCCTTGACCACACTGCAGTAAAGCCGCCCAGGCCGAATCCTGCATCTCATCCAGACATGCTGCACGATCAATCCAATCCAGACATTCCTCCACTGATACGGGTAACCCTGACTGCTCTTCCAAAAGTTCTCACACCCAGTTGGACTGCTTTACTGGAAGTGCCAACAGAACCTGACTTAACTGTAAGGCAAACGAATCCTCCCCACCCGCTGCCTATGTCAAATGTCCCTGAATTGAACCCGGCTAAACGTCTGGTGGATCAGTTCCAAGTCTTCCAATTTCAAAATCGTGGAAATTCTTCCTTTGTCCTTCCCAGGCCCTACCACTTTCCTACCATTCCGGGACACACACACTCTAAAACCTGGTATAATTCATGAAGCAAAAAGGCGGTGGAGAATATCACCATCAAGAGTGTTGCAGTATGGTTATACCACTTTGGAAACACAACTTCTTCTGGCACCTCTTTTGCTTGCCATCACAACGACAGGAAAGTAAATGAGTTCTGTTTAATGTAACGCACTGGCTCCTTCCAATGAGCTACAAATGAGTTAGGCAACAGAATCCATGTTACAGACCATAGGGCTGACAGGGCTCCTGATACTACTCTCCTTGTGCGCGCGCTACAAGATTGGACAAGCACCCCCTGGAAGACAGTTGCAAATATACTTAACCCCAGCAACATGCCTTGACTCCAAGACAAGGTATAAAGGGAGGCAATAGCTCTCCCAAGCTCACTCTCAAAGTCCAATTCTTGTTGATTTAAGCCAAACATGGCTGCAGTTAGGCAATATTTTAAAATAAACTCAAAGTATAAATATATGAATTTTAAGTTCTTTTATTTATTATTGGGCCAGGTTGATAGAAAACAGAACTGAGAAGCCTCCAGCTCCCAGTTCCTTCCCTATATACACATGCTAAAAGCTAATATAAAATATAACACAAGCTTATGGTGCTAATCTGACTGATGCTTGGTGTAAACCTTACAGCAGGATCGCGGAATCCTCACTCAATGGTTCTGTGCCAGTTCCGATCCTCAACAGTTCTGCGCCAGTTCCATTTCAAATCCCAAATGAACTGAGAAACTTCCAAGCACCCGTTCCATTCCATTCTTGATTTGAATCCAAATCGAATCTCAAAACTACCCATGTTACTCAATTCCCATTTTTCCTCAACTTGGACGCCCATCTTGCTCCTTGGCCTCCTTCAAGCTCCTGCCCCTTAGGCGTCCTTGCCAGGACCAACGCCCCCTCCTCCTCCATACATCCAGACACAGCCTGCCCTGTCTTACCAAAGATCAGGGCAATGTGATGCTGAGGATAGACCTCAACCGTCACAGTTGCTGCACGACTGCCTTGCCAGTTCAGGTCCAAGTCCACCGGTATTCCCTTTTTTAGGAAAGGTTTGTTGGGATTTTTGCCCATATTCCCAGCCTGCTAGATTACCTGGTATTGCTAGGGGAAAAATTCCCTAAGGCGAAGTGAATTGGAAATTGGTTGACCTGAATTTTGTAGGAACTACATTTGGGGGATTTTAGGATATTTATACGGTCATACCCATCAGGGATTGATCCAGATGAATACCTAATATCTCATTGGGCGGAGTGGCTGACGAAATAAGGGCATCTGATAGTAATTAACTATCAGGTGTACCAATTGGGATCGGTCAGGTTTCATCACTGAATGATTGGAAATGTTTAATGAGTTGCGAGGCGAGTGATGCTGCCTGCAACTAGTGAATCAGTTGGTTGTTAGCCAATTATGGATGATTCCCTTGAATTGAGAGTAAAACGTTAAGGATACATTTTGACTCTCTTTTTGAGGTCTGAGGATGTCTAACATCGGAATCCTAGTCAGGATGGGGAAGACCATTGCTGCTGAGATGAGGAAGGGTGATTCAATGGCAACAGCTGCCATTTCATCAAAGAGGTGTCAACTGAGGGTTAGACATCCAATCCCCTATAAATTCCCTAGAATTCACTATAATAAAAAGTAGTAAAATAAACAAGTAGTAAAACACTCAAAAACACACTCAAGTAAAAAACAGTAATACACTGAAATATACTCACTGATTAACACAAGCTTACGGTCAGGAAAGAACTAATAAAAAACTTATTAGTTTGACTGTAGATTCAGTAATAGTTAGACTATCAGCATCTAGCGTGAAGATTCCATCTCAAGGATATTATTGCAGAAGGCAATAATTGGTAGACTCTCAGAGAAGAGTAGAGATCCAAGCGGGGATCTAGAGATGAAGGGAACCATGGCTCTGGGATTGCTGCTGACTGTGTGTTGGGCCAAAGGACTGTCATCAGAGGATCTTAATGAAGATTGAATGGACAAGATTTAAGGAACGAATCCCTAAGAGTGCAATATTCAGTATTATCAGAAATACTGGCTGAAGCGTTGGGCCTGAAGATAATTTTAACTTGACTACAGATAATAGTCATCAAACTATTATCAAATTATATATATTCTTACAACGTGAGGTGCACAAGGAAACCAAACCTGTGCAGTAGAAAGATTACTAGGGTTGACCTCCGATAATCAACTCCTAAGAGTTAAATTTTTACAAGTTGGTGCTCACTACAGGGGTAGTTGAGTAGAAGAATTTATCCAGAATGTCGTACAAAGAAGAAATGCATAGGTTGTGGACTGAGATTGCCACAGTGAACCAGAACACTATAAACTCTGCGGACCACTGGGAGTTCGCGGCCTTGGAGGAATGAGTAAACAAGGTGGAGGAAGGAGTTGACAATGTAGCCAACTTCAGAAACGAGTTACTTGGCAAAGTAAACTCGTTAAAGAAGAAAGAAGGAGACCTTGTCCAAGAGTTCCTATTTCTGAAAACAGAACGTGAAGCGGATCACATTTGTTTGAGAAAATTTGGTGCAGACATTGAGAAGTTATTAAAAGAAGTAGAGAAATTGAAAGCACACAGAAGTGCAAGCGAGTCTGAAGTGGCCAATGATGTCAAAGAAGGAAGTCTTCAAATGATACTTAAGAAAACGAATACCCTAAGGAATATGCCGCCTGCATTCAGTGCTATTTCAGAGATGATGCCCAATGACACTCCGCAAGTAAACCAAATAGCCAAACTGAGAGAGTCAGCCCAAAATGACTTGGAGGAATTTAGGGAAACCCCTAAATTGCCTACATTCCATTGGGGTAATGCCCCAGCATTTTCCAACAATTTGACTGACCATGAATGGATATGGGGATCATCAGAAGGCGTTGACAGTCATGAACTGCTTAAACACAGATTGTCAGAATCTGGTGTTACCCCACCTGGAGGGGGACAGCTGGTCTTATGCTGAGGCTAAGGCAGCAATAATGAAGGAATTTGGCAGTCCAACCCGCATATTGAAATGTAAGCAAGACTTTATGGAAATCAATTCCATAAAGACAAGTCTCTTGCAAGCTTTGCAGCTCGATTCTACCAGGAATCACAGATCCTGGCCAGAGAAAAGGTGTTAGATGACTTTGATGCAAGAATCGTCTTGCAGGCGGCCCTTTGGCCCTATTGCAATTTGCATTGAATGATGTCCACTGTATTCGCGACTGAGATAACTACCTTGCAAATGGTAGACAATTTGAAGATTTTGGGAGCAACGTCCGATGCTCCTAATAGAAGCTTCAAGTCAAATCCAGTTCAAAGTTCAAATCCCACAAAGGGAGGCGAAGAAGCAAAGGAGACTTTTGACAAAACTGTGCCAGGGAATAAGCCTGAGGATTACAATCAGTTAAACAATGTTGGACATTCTCTTTCTCAACTTAAGATTAAAAGTTGGAGGTAATAGGGCTCCTGAATCTGCTATCATGAATGGCCCATCTCCTGCCCAATCATCAAATAATATTGTGGTTAATAATGATATGAGTATCAATGGCGAAAAGACCTTAGCGGATTCTCAGTGGAATCCTAACTATCGGAAAATATGGTTTATCACAGAAATCAGCTAAAAAGGTAAGTACTAATAATAAGATTGCTCTGACTTCACGGCTGAATTTGAGGAGTTCAATATCACACATATCTGAACCTCTGTGAGGTGAAAATATTCTACCCATCGATGATTGGATGAAAATTAACAAATCATTACCATCTGAGTCTGACCACTGCCAAGGTGCAAAGATATTATTTGATTATGATAGGGTAAAAATTAACCAATCATTACCACAAGAGCTTGACCACCGCTGAGGTGAAAAGATTTTACTTGCTGGTGATTGGATACAATTCATCAAATTGTTACCACATGGGTCAGTTTTGCCTCAAAAATTTTATCTACATTCTGATAGGCTGAAAGCCTATATTTCCTAATATAGATAACTGAGCTTTACATTCTTTTACCTCGAATATTGATGGTCTCAAAATCTGAACTAGTTTAAATAGGATTAACTAGTATTGAGAGAAAGGACCTTTCCTGGTTTTGCCGTGCTTATAATAATAAAAAACATAAAAACTTTAATAAAGTGTTATTTTATGCTTTTATTAAAAATAAGATTTTCACTCTGAGAAAATATTTGTGGCATCCATCAGTGGATCTCACAAACAAGAAGTAAAAGGTCTGCTTTCAGTGTGGCAGGAAAGGGCATTTTGCTGCACACTGCAAAAAGCTGAAGGATCAAGTTAATATGGTCCAGGCTAAGGAAATAGCAGCCACCAAGGATTCGGGAAAAGGTCCTGCTGTCTAGACAAAAACAGTCTAGGATGGCAGAGAAACCTGTTCCTCCCAATACTATAATTGAAGAAATAGATATTAGCGATTTTTTGTGGATGATGAGCAGGATCCAATATATCAAGTGGTCAGCATGGACATAAACGCCGTGACTAGAGCCAGGGCAAAGAAGATCAGCCCCAAGATGGTTCAGGAGGTTTCCTGGCCGTATGCCTGACAACTGGCGGAGAAGATTTGGACCACCAAAAATCCTGATGAGTTAACTGATATTTGGTTAGATGAGGCCAACCTGTCAATTTCCCTTGGCACGATTAAGGAATTGTTTCCTGAATTATTGGCGCAGATAATTAATACCCTATTACAATACTCCAAGTTTATGTATATAGATATTCAGGTAAATCAAGTGAGGGTATGGGCTAGTCAACAGCGGAGCGCCCATCAACATTGTGTTGACCAAGCTGGTGTAGAAGATGAAGATCTCTCCAGACTTGTAACACAAGAAGAAATATGGAACAGCTGGGCTGAACACCACCATTTCCTGTGGAGCGTATAGTGTGCTGCCACTACAATTTGGGTCATTGGTGGTATCCACACCAGCAATAGTTTTGGTGAATCAAAACTATGATATCCTGATCGGAACAGAGTTTCTGTGGAAATACAGAGTTAAATGTAACTTTGAGGATAATATGTTAACCATCCTGGGTCAGATGTTACCATTAGTATATCAAAAGAATGGTGAAGTTCCATTGAACTGGAGAAATAATTTCATCAACTTGATATACAATGATGGCATTGTACTGATTCAGTACCAATTAGTTGGTAGGAAGTGACAGGAGATGCCAGCCAAAATCCTAGAGAACTGGGGAATTCCTTTGCAGATCAAAAGGAAGAAACCATACTGGCCAGATCGCAGATGATAGTCAGCACAGGGTTGACTCTAGAGATTCCAGAGTTGTTGTATGGAGAAGTTGGAAGCCCCTGAAAGAAGTCCAGAGTGGAGCCTTGGGTGGCTCCTGGGATAATTATGCCAGGCCATGGAGAAATATGAGTTCTCTTGGCAAATTTAAGCGAAAAACTGATGAAATTTAAGAAAAATCAAATCATTGCATTTATTCATTTAATCCTGATGGCAGCATTGAGACGATTCCATGATTTTGGATCTCTTGAGGAATGGGATTACTGACCAGAGCAGCCAAAAGCATCAACTTATTAGTTGATTGATAGCAGCTCGCAGATCTGCCGGAAGGGCAGAAGGAGGAGGTGCTCAAATTACTCAAGAGATACTGGGAAATATTTGTGCAGGATGATCATGATTTGGGATGCGTGCAAGGCGTAATTCACAAAGTCAACACTGGAGAAATTTACTGATAAGAATGAGACTGATCCAAAGATCAAAAGCTGCCAAAGCAGTAGTAGAAGATGAGATCAGCAAAATTAGTAAAGCATGGGCTTCTAGTTCCATCGTCAAGTCCCTGGGCAAGCCCAATTTTGATTGTAAGAAAAAAGATGGATCAAATTGGGTAGCGATTGACTATTAGAGGCTGAATAAAATTACAAAGAAGGATTTGTATCCTCTACCAAGGATCAACAATGCACTAGACCGATTAGGGTAAGCGAAGTATTTCTCCATGATGGACCTAATCTCAGGATACTGGCAGATTGACTTGCCAGCAGAAGACCAGGAAAAATTTGCGATTATCGCCACACAGGGGCTATACCAGCCGACTAGGATGCCCCAGGGTCTTTGTAATGCGCCCACTACATTCCAGAGGGCCATGGACGCGGTATTAAGCGACCTATAGTTGTTGTGCATCTTGGTATATCTGATTGATATAAATGTGTTCAGTAGGACGTTTACTGATCACCTTCAGCACTTGGAGAAAGTGTTTAGGACTGTCCGCAGCTAACCTGAAGATCAAGCCATGGAAGTGCCACTTCTTCAAGAAGGAGCTTGAATACCTGGGATTTGTGATCAACGCAAATGGATTGCAGCCGCAACCCCATAAGATAGAAGCTATTGAAAAAATGGCTGTGCCAAAGAGTGTCTGAGACATCCAAGTATTCCTTGGGATGGTCAGATACTATAGAAGATTTATTTGGGACTTTGCCCAAATAGCTGAGCCCTTATTTCATTTATTAAAGGATCAAAAAAAGGATTTTTATGGAATAAAGAGGCTCAGGACTCCTTTGATGAGTTACGCCAGTACTTGATAAATTCGCCAATTCTGAAATATCTGAATTTTATTTAGGAGTTTATCATTCAAACTGATGCTTCATTGACAGAAATTGGCGCCATACTGAGCCAAGTAGACGAACTTGGGGATGAACATCCGGTGACATATGTGAGCTGGACACTCTCTGCTGCAGAGAGGAATTACATCGTAACTGAGCGTGAATGACTTGCAGTCATTTACGCCTGTAAACAGTTTCAGGTGTATTTCCATGGAATGCACTTTAAGGTGGTGACAGACCACTCTTTGTTCCGTTGGCTGCACAATCTGAGGGAACCTGAAGGACAACTGGCCCAATGGGCACTCAAACTTCAGGCTTATGATTATGAGATAGTCCACCAAGTGGGGGCTTCTCATCAGAACGCGGATGGCTTATCGCGGTTACCAATGGTCCAGTTGGTATATCCACAGGCGGATGAGCTATTCCAGAGAATGGTCGAGGGAAGAATTGAGGACAAGCCTCGAGAAATCCAAGGTGCGCTTTGAAAAGTGATGTAAAACACTGAGACCATGGATGGACAAGTATTTAAGATGATAAACGGGAAATGGTTATTATTCCCAAAACTGTCAGAGAGAGCAGCAATCATTCTAGCCACTCATAAGGTTGTCAGGCACGGAGGCCTGAGAAAAATAACTGACCATATTTGCCAGTATTATTACTGGGAATCAATTAACTACGATGTTGCGGACCATCTGGCTTGTTGCGTGGAATGCCAAATGCATAAACCACACAAGAATACAACTGGATACTGACTAGTCTGACCTGGATTTGCATGGCACACGGTGTCTATCAACATGATGGGACCGTTGGTGATGAGCACAGGAGGAGTCAAGTACACCATAGTAGCCATTGACCATCTGACAAGATGGGTTGAAACAAAGGCCCTAACCAGAGTAGATGCTGCCAGTACTGCGAGATTCATCCTGGATCAAGTAGTATACCAGCATAGGTGTCCACAAGTTATACTGAGCAATAATGGGACCAACTTCACATCCCTTGTGATCCTGAGATTAAACAAAATATTGGGGATCTGGGGAGTTGTGTCAGTACCATATCAGCCGGAGACAAACAGACTGGTAGAATGGGTCAATGGAATGCTGGCCACAATGCTGAGGAAGCTAGTCGCAGGGAGAACTTCCATGTGGGGAACATACCTGAGTTTGGTGATGTTCGCCTGCAACATCAGTCATCATATGGCAACAGGAAAGACGCCATTTGAATTACTTTATGGGAGGAAGGCCGCATTACCACTAATATTATATTTGGTAGTAGAACCTACATTGGGGATGAGTACCAAACAATACCTGAACTGACTGACGTGTATCCTGATCAATATGCAATTGCAAGCATTTGATACTACCTTAAAGAAAAGGATATGAGCAAAATTGACAAATGATATAAAACTGACTGCCAATAGAAGAATATCGAATAGGAGAAAGAGCTTCCTATTGCAAACTTGCATGGTTTTGGATGAAGAAAAAAATTGGATGCGTTATGGTCAGGTCCATTCAAAGCAATCGCCAAGACGGCAACTGATGCTCAATCCATCAAGAATCTCTTGGATGGAAGAGTAGTAAATTGAGTCCACACTAAATATTTAAAGCGATGGATCAAAAATAATAAAAAGAGTTCCCAAAGGACTGATGAACCATCAAGTTGGTCATGTCCTGATGATTAGTTCAGGTCCAAAAAAGGACCTCTGAACCAATCTAGATGGTTAAGTCTGAAAAAAGGACCTCTAAATCATAGAAAACTGGTAGGTTTAAGTGCCCAGGATCCAGTTTGGGGAAAAGATGTACCTCTGAACTAAAACAAGGTCAAGTCCCATAGAAAAAAAAAAAAATTTGATAAAAGATATTGGAAAAAATAATATATATATATATACATATATAAAAATCGTAGATAAAAAAAGCCAATATATTTTTATAAAATTTTTTATTTTCATTGGTTGTCCTCAGTGCGGGGATAATTCCACCTATGTCGCCTCTTGGGGGAGGGAGGATGGATTACAGTAGGGAGGAATAGCCCATCAAAATCAATATGCAATTTAACACTTGTAAGGGTGAGTCCTATTTGAAACCACATTTGTTGAGCTGACGCTGAGCCCTGAGAGAACGCGACTAGGGGAAGAGAAATAGATATGTTGGAGGATGCCAATTGTGAAACCCCAGAGTGGGGTGGAAAACAGCAATAAAGGAAGAGGCAATCAGTGAATAACCCCAAGTAATCCCAATAAGGCACTTGCGCTGGAAGATTTGTCTTGAGTGCCTGCCAATGGGCCTCATTAAGAACACTGGACATGTGAGCCAGCAGCAAAGAAGGAATACTCAAGGGAGGTTATCAAATCATACCCCCAATCAGCACCATCAATGGAAGATAGCGATGGGAAGCTCCAGAGAAGAGGTAGTCATGTAATGAATGGATTGCATCCTGTAAACAATGACTACAGGCTTTGGAAGCTGAAGCTGAATGACCAATGAAAGTCAGGTGAGGCTGGAAGCTTCGTTGACCAACTTTGAAGAACTTGGCCAGCAAAGCAGAGAGCATATGTGGCAGTATCCTGATCCAGAAGGTTGTCCAGATCTGAGGGATTCAGCGCTAATGACAATGCCTCAGTGACTTGCGCTTAAAGTTCAGCATAGGGGAGCTCAGTATGAATGCTGTTCCCTTTTGTGAGCTCAGAAACCAGCACAGCGGGTTTGTAGAATTGACTGAGTCAGAAGAGGAACTCAGGGAGCAAATCCAACCCAGTTAGGAACAAATGTTCTAGAGCAGTCAGCATAACCTCTGGAGCATTGACAATGATGTTCAGAGCCTCAGTGAAAGGAGCCAAATCCAGAAGGGTTTCAAATTTCAACTCAGGGATTGACTGCATGGGAAGAGTCAGCTGAGAGTTATTCGAAATGATGGCACACCTGGTTTTGATGGGATTGGATACTGTTTCTGGTAACTTGACAGAAGGACTAGCTGCTTGCGCCAGGATAGGCGTATGAGTCCTGGAAGGGCCGTAGAAGAGGGTCCGCCAAGCATCCCAACTCATTTGCTGGAAGAGGTGGAGGTTTGAATTGGACAGACTGTTAAGAAGCTGTTGGTAGCGAGACTCCAAGTTTGACATATGAGCAGGACTAGAGGGGGATGTCAGACTGATATAGAAGTTGAAATTATGAACCCTATACTCCATTATGCTCCAATTTTGGGAAATTAATTTCATAAAATTAATGAAATAAGCTTTCTGAGGGAAGAATGACTCACAGCCAAGAGGTTATGAATGAAATAACAAAGGTGAATATAAATAAGTATTCTTAATTAAGCCATGAGACAAATATCGATGGCAAGAATCTCCTGTCTAGGATGAGGAGAGAATCAGGAATTCTAGGACGCTGGACCTAGAAACCTGAATATGGCAGAGGGTCATATACCCTGACAGAGGGAAAACTGGATCCTGGAAAAAGATCATCATGAGTAAATCAATCAGCCTGGAATGACAAGAGGTTGTGGGGACCGCGCTCTGAGTAGGTGGTAGCGAGGAGGAAGAGGAGGAATGCTGTATGCCAAAGGTCATCCTGAGCGGCGTTGAGTATTAATGAAGTACTCCACTTGAACCAATGAAGTATTTGATCAGGTGTCCAAAGTGGTGTTTCCATTCCCAGTCCTTTTCTTGCTGTAAATTTAGGCAAGAAGGGGGATGTGTTGGGATTTTTGCCCATATTACCAGCCTGCTAGATTACCTGGTATTGCTAGGGGAAAAATTCCCTAAGGCGAAGTGAATTGAAAATTGGTTGACCCAAATCTCAGAGGAACTACGTTCAGGGGATTTTAAGATATTTATCTGGTCATATCCATCGGGGATTGATCCATATGAATACCTAATATCTCATTGGGTGGAGTGGCTGACGAAATATGGGCTCTGATAGTAATTTACTATCAGGTGTACCCAGTGGGATCAGTCAGGTTTCATCACTGACTGATTGGAAATGTTTAAAGAGTTGCGAGGCGAGTGATGCTGCCTGCAACTAGTGAATCGGTTGGTTGTTAGCCAATTATGGATGATTCCCTTGGATTGAGAGTAAAACGTTAAGGATACATTTTGACTCTTTTTTTTGAGGTCTCAAGGATGTCTAACATCGGAATCTTA
The DNA here is from genome assembly GCA_022478985.1 of Massospora cicadina. Classification (NCBI taxonomy): domain Eukaryota; kingdom Fungi; phylum Entomophthoromycota; class Entomophthoromycetes; order Entomophthorales; family Entomophthoraceae; genus Massospora; species Massospora cicadina. Next base: position 54,073 of record JAKSZP010004454.1, read on the forward strand.
GTCAGGATGGGGAAGACCATTGCTGCTGAGATGAGGATGGGTGATTCAATGGCAACAGCTACCATTTCATTAAAGAGGTGTCAACTGAGGGTTAGACATCCAAATCCCCTATAAATTCCCTAGAATTCACTATAATAAAAAGTAGTAAAATAAACAAGTAGTAAAACACTCAAAAACACACTCAAGTAAAAAACAGTAATAGACTGAAATGTACTCACTGATTGACACAAGCTTATGGTCAGGAAAGAACTAATAAAGAACCTTATTAGTTTGACTGTAGATTTGGTAATAGTTAGACTATCAGCATCTAGCGTTAAGATTCCATCTCAAGGATATTATTGCAGAAGGCATAATTGGTAGACTCTCAGAGAAGAGTAGAGATCCAAGCGGGGATCTAGAGATGAAGGGAACCATGGCTAAGGGATCGCTGCTGACTGTGTGTTGGGCCAAAGGGACTGTCATCAGAGGATCTTAATGAAGATCGAGTGGACAGGACTTAGGGTACAGATCCCTAAGAGTGCAATATTCAGTATTATCAGAAATACCGGCCAAAGCGTTGGGCCTGAAGATAATTCTAACTTGACTATGGATAATAGTTGTCATACTATTATTGGATTATATATTTTCTTACAACGCAAGATGCACAAGGAAACCAAACCTGTGCAGTAGAAAGATTACTAGGGTTGACCTCCAATAATTAACTCCTAAGAGTAAAATAATTACAAGGGTAATGTAACAATTGCAATCGCACATGAATCCCATAAGGTTGAGAATTATGAGATTCATGTATGTCAATAGTTGCAATTCTGTTATTCCAAGTAGGATTTTCCTATTTGGGTCAATAATGGAATAAATTTTAATAAATCGGTTTGTCTGATTGGTTGTCATTCTGAGGTTCCCCTCCATTTCTCCGCCAAATTGCCTGGTTGCCATCAATTCTGGAGGCTTTTGCGCCCCTCATTACCCACAATTCTTCTAGCCTTTTTTGGAAGTATTTCAAAGCGAGTTCAAGCCCTGATGGGCCCTAATTTTGAAATTCTATTCCAACTTCGAGTTCACCTCTTCCAATAAAGGCTGCTTTTTGCTAATTTGTTTTATTTAAAATTAATTTATTTATTGCGAGTTGTGGGCCAGCAGATGGCGGTGCTGCAGGGAAAGGGAGTGGATGCGCTGGGCTCCTTTTGGGGAGGTCTTGCCCTGGCTAGGGCGGAGCCAGAGTGGCCTGATGTGACAGAGGCCAGTTAGCTGCACCTCAGCCTGTTGACCCCATGAGTGGATAGAGGTTTTGGGAGGGACCTCTGCCCAGGGTTTGAGGCAACAGAGGCCGGTGCACCACACCTCAACATGGTGTTCCTGGCAAGGCTATCCATTTGGACAGGACCAATCAGAGTTGACATGGCCATATATGGGGGTGAGTGGTGTAGGGCCGGTGGTGGACTGGTCCTTGGGGCCCAGTCTTGACATTGCCCCCAAGTACTACTCTGCGATAATGGCAAGAACTTCACCTCCAGACTAGTCAAAATTCTGAACGCTTCCATGGGAGCACAACAACTTTTCTCAGATCTGTATAAAACATCCACAAATGGGACTGTGGAAAGAGCAAATGGAACCTTGGTTTCCATTCTTTGTAAACTGGCCTCATCTGATCCTCTTCACTGGGATCAATATCTACCCAGTGCTCTTATGGCAAACGGATTAGCTATCACCAGATTTTGAAAATGTTTCCATTCCATGTCTTGTATGGGCAGGAACCAGTCATACCTGCCCTCTTAGATAAGGATGCATTCTCTTCTAGAATTGAGGAACAAGATAAAGTTATGAGGAGATTGGCTCAACGCATAACTCAACTCCAATCTGAAGCTATGAACAATTTAGCCAAAACAATAACAAAAGAAGGGCAGGCTGCAAATGAGTCCCAAATCTCTTTACCCACTTTCCAAGTTTCTGACATGGTATTATACTACCATGACCACATCACCCCTAAAAGCGGTAAACTTGGAACTATCTGGGAGGGTCCTTTTACCATCATCTACAAGAGAGGAAACGAGTACTTTATCAAAAATCTAGCTACTGGTATCACTATTAATTGCGTACATGGCCTTTTCCTTCAGCCCTACTTGCCCTCAACATTCTTGAGGGGTGTGATGTTGGACATTTACCTTTTCAGCCTAAAAATAAGAATTCTGTAGGTCAAGTTCCACTGAAAAAGTGAAATGTCAGCCATTTGCAATTTTCTGATGTCATTAAGAATTCATTTTTAAAAATAAAAAAGATAAAGTCAATGAAATTGGGTTTTCTCTTGTAACAATCACTTTAGTTACTATGATTAAATTCAAACAGCAAATTTGGATAATCACACACAGGAGAGATGGGCGACTTTATCAATAAAAATAATACAACATGGGCGAGCATTGCGGCGGGTGGTGCACTTAACGGTGCAACTAAGGGCAAGAAACGCCCTGGAGGGGGACCAGAAATTAATCTGCAAAGAAAATTGAAAACCCAGACACCGTCTGGGTTTATGGTATTTACTGTAAAGCACGTGCAATATATTTACATTTAGTTCAAACAACCCTTGTCAAAGGTAGAGCATGGGATCAGACTCTTCCTTGGGGATGAGTCACTGACCCTGTGGGAGAAAACATGTGAGGCACAGCCCTCAAATTTCCCTCATGCGGTGTACGTAGCCACCAACAACATGGGCTGTGACTGGATCAATATTGTTTTGAAACAGCCGATGAAACTGATGCTGCAGCAAAAGTCTGTGTGGAAATTGCCCTCCCTGAGGGAAAAAAAATTGTGCGCACCGCGTGCCAGATGGAACAAAGTGAAAACTTTGTTCATCTCTTTGACTCGCTCCCCACCAACCTTCCTTGTAAGGTAATCGAGGAGGAGCTCCACAAAGGTCTTGTGGCCTATGGAGAAATTCAGTAACTCGAATTACAGCGATTTCACCTGATGCCCAATCTGTGCATGGGCAAAGCTATTGCCATAATCAACCCCTTCCCAGAAGTGGAAGAGGACTTATCCAGAATTCCCCGCACAGCAGAATTTTACTTCACAGATGGGGGCCAGTCTGCCGCATTCTGAGTTACACCTGAATATGCACCGCCCATTTGCAACCACTGTGGCTCACTGGGCCACAAGGAACACTCATGCCCTGTGAAAGAGGGCTTAATGGAAAATGATTATTGTGAGGAAGCAATGGACGAAGATAATGAAAACTTTGCCAAAATAACTGACAGTCACCACCCATTCCTCTGGGGAGAAGATGGACTATACTCCATTGTAGACCCAGTTACACGCAAAGAACGTAAAGTGGCACAAAAAGCCCGCAAGCAAGCAGCGGCTGAAGCGGTGGCACATGCAGAGTCCGCCATTAACCCCAGACAAATTTGGGAGGATATTTCGGATGTTCACTGAGCCAACCAATCAGAACAATATGCCCAGGTCAAAAATTTTCACAGTAACCTGACTGAGTCACAAAGTGACATCATTCATGCACATACTGAGGAACAATGCAACTGCAATGTGGACGAAAATGTGGTGCACAATTCACCAAAACAAACCTCAAAAATATAGAATCCAATCAACAATCCGCATCAAATCAACATGAGACCTGTGCAGGAAAGGTTGACACAAATGCAAAAAACTGCAACTTCCTTGAATCATTGGGTCAGATCAAGGGAACCAACAATGGCAGTGAAAGAGTTGGAGTAAAGATGCGGAGCATGGCCAAAATGAGCCACAGTGGGATAGGGACAGAGGGCCCTCCCAACCACTCCTGAGGAGCCACAAGCATCTCAGTGTCAATAGGGATGCTAAACATTGTGGGAGCCAGGACTAATACGTCCCAAGCCAAAAAGCTGGAATTCCTGCGAAAACCTCTTTTAAACATCTTGGCCATCCAAGAAACCCACTGTCTACAAGGGGAAGAAGGAACCTGGTCAACCAGGGTCGCACCATCACAATCAGTATGGATGTCTCACTGTGAGGTGATCATCCAAAACAACAAAAAATTTAAAATTACAAATTCGTCATCACACTTACACGGTTGAGTCCTGGTAGCAACCATCACATGCCAAAAGGAAATAATTTCGATAGCATGTGTCTATGCACTGTGCACTGCAACTGAGAGAAAACAATTTTTGAAAACATTCCTACTCTCACCCTCCCACCAGATACCATTATGTTAAGCGATTTCAACTGCTGGGATAACCCTGATATGGATTGATGGCCTAATCCCAGGGAAAACCCACCTGGACGCATTGAATTCCGCACAATGAAGGCATCTCTTGGCCTACAGGATGCTCTCCCCCCAGTTCACCACTTCTTCCCCACATGATGCGGCCCAACATATGTGAGGGAGCGCTCATATCGATGAGTTGCATTGACCAGTCCTTATCCCACAATCCCACCACTCAAGAATCTCCAAATTTACAACAAAAAAGATCAATTTTTCTGACCACTAATTGGTTATGGTGCTTTTAGCACCAACCCAATCCCACACACAAGTGTCACCTTAGAGAAAGCTTCACCCAGAAAATATAAGTTTGCCCAAGATATCTGACTGGGTCAAAAACGAGGCTACAAACCCAGAATTCACAGCCCCATTCACTTTGGATCCCGTCAGAACATGGGAAAATTTCAAAAAGGATTTAATCAACAAAACCCTGCATATTGCATCATGTAAGTACGCCGCAGACACGGCCACAATCAAGCGTACCTTGGCGGAACTAGACCACCTGGAGATAAATACACTGAGATCTGGCTATAGTCCCAACTGGGGACGCAAATGGGCAGAAATATCAGCCCAACTTAACAATCTCATCTTTAAACACCAACACAGAATCAAAGTATCGACAAAGGTAAGTTAATAAAGGAGGGCAAAACCTGTTTGACATACTTTTTCTGCCAAATAAACTCCTGCAGAAACCAGCCCGCATGCATACAGGTCTGCAAGACCAACGGCACCATGGCAACCAACCCTGAGGAGGTCAAGGCGGAAGTACACCATTATTACACCAAAATTATATTGTGAAACGCCAACAAATTCACAAAAAATCAAAGAATTTATACAAACTGCTGAGATACAAAGTACACCACCAAATGACAACATACTATCCCTAGTTACATGGAAGGAGCTTTGGGAGACAATTGGCGGTGCACCACGTAGAAAATGCCCAGGGCCTGACGGGATACCCTACAAATTTTACAAAAAATATTTTCAACAAATTGCCCCCCTCCTATTGGCGTCTATGAACCAGAGCTTATTAGAAACACGCCTATTACCAGGAGGCCATGAATCCTACTTTATAACCTTGTATAAAAAGGGTGACAAGTTGGACCTGGCCAACTGGCGCCCAATTGCACTCTCCAACACTGACACAGAAATTCTAACAAAAATTCTAGCAGCTAGATTAGGCGCAATTGCATCTGACGTCCTATCACCTAACCAGTTTGGGTTTATACCAGGGCGTTCAATCTGGAACAACATACACCCTGTTTCAAACATTTGCCAATCCAAAGCAACTGGTGCCCTGGTCTTCTTGGATCAGGAAAAGGCGTATGACCGTGTTAGCTGGCCATACCTAAAAGAATTTCTACATGCCTTCAAACTTTCACCCAGAATTATAAACTGGGCGATGCTCCTTACAGAATCTGCAACCATGTCTGTATACGGCCCTAGATTCCTAACAAACAAGATTAAACCACACAACATCGATGAATCCCCCCTTGGGTTGGGACCATCTAGTATTAAAAAAAAAAGATTAAACCACACAGAGGGCTCAAACAAGGGGATCCCCTCAGCCCACTGCTATACAATTTCAGCTTTGACCCACTCCTCCTAGTAACTGACTCACGTCTCATGGGGATAACCGCATAAGGACAAACAACAAATAAGATACTTGCCTTTGCGGATGACTGCATAGCAGGTATAACAAACAATGAAGATGCCCAACAGCTGGAACGCACTCTAGAGGAATACTCCAATGTGAGCAATGCATCGCTCAACAAAAAAAAGACAGAAATCATCCTCTTAGGCAAATACACAAACAACTGGGCCACAACATCAGAACCTCATATCAACACACGAAGAAAAAACCCAATCATTTTACCCTTTGCAACACCTCCCACCACCACTCCTGTCCGACACCTTAAAATTTGGCTAGAATCAAGGGGATATGCTAATGAAACAATGGAAAGCAACCTGTTAAAACGGGTATCCAAACGCGTCGCCTCCCTCAAGGGAAGAACCCCAGGATTAACAGGGCGAGTTACAGTTGCTAACTCGCCCATCACCCCAATACTATGGTAACTGGCCCACGCGATCGCCTTCTCACCTACCTTTATAACTTTAATCCGCACGCTTATCCAGGGCTGGCTGTGGCCTGGCTCTCACCCTCCTATACAGATGGAAACACCATTTGGCCCACGCTCAAGTGGAGGCATGGGACTAATAGATTTTGAGAGCCACGCCAATCACATCCTAGGTACCTGGATAAAGGAAGTCCTTGCTCCAGACCTCCTGCAACAACATTAGTCCAGAGCAGCAAGGACTAACTTTGCACAGGCGCTCAAATTAACCAACCCACATAGTCTTCAGACTACTTACATGCCTTGCTAAACACCCTACTGCAATGGGTCCGCATGGAACCTCCCCTCATCTCAAACATATCATCTGAACTATCCGCCATATGGGATGAACCATAGAGAACACAGGTACTATACAGGGAAGGGGATGACCCAGCCCCCAATTTAAATTAAGAAACCCAGAAAACCACCCCCAGAGAGATATGCTTGCAACAACCCCAAACATAGCTAGGATAGAATACCTAGATATTTTGGACATTCCCTATGATTTAACCACACAGAAGGCAGTGTGGAAAATGACTCACCACCCACTCCTACAGATGAGTATAAGAGCAAATGCCTGGTGCTGCCTGAGAAGGACCTATAGGATGGCGGACCACTTCAACTCCCTCCACAAAACATGTGCAGTATGTGGAGGGGAGGGATCCCTACATCGCCGCCTAGAAATATGCCCCCCAACTAAAGCTATATGGCAGGAAGTCGCACGCCTGCTTAAGCTCCAAAACAAACAGGAATTCTCGATATCAAAGAGCATCTTCGCGCTTCAGATTAAGTTACCAATCCCATCTACCCTCTGCTCCCTAATAATACCCATTGCAATGTGGACAATCCACACAATTGCATTAGATGCGTTCAAGGGCACAGTCCCAACTTATTTATGGGGTTATTAACAAATTCCATGTCCACTTACTGGAGCACTTCCAAGCCTGGCTCTATGGATATATGAGACCAAGGCAAAAGCGCTCATAGAATCATGGTTCCCAATCTGGTTCCTCACACAGACCCTTTCTTTCACACCTGCTCCATAGCGGGGTAACCCCCTCAGAGTAGTGCACCAACCCCCCATACCTGGCAGTCCCGCTGGCAACAGGGGTAACTTGAGTGCCCTGGGGCGCCCAATTTTATATTTGTCAGTTATTTCCTTAGTTTTATGTATATTTGGTAATGTCCGTCCCCTGGTCAGCTTACCTCAGTTAAATAAAACGTCAATGAAATTGGTCAAAACATTCTTGCTGATTCTCAGTGGAACCCCATTAATTGTGGAAAAACCAGTTTGAAACCTGTACAGGCACTAGCAGTAAAATTAGCTGGTTGGATTACTCTGACCTCACCACGGACCTCAGAGTTACCATCAGAAGGCACTCCCTCCATCACCCCAAAGTCCTACAATGCACCTACATGGGGACCCCCCCTCTTTTATAGGCTTGGCAGGGGTCCCCTAAGGCGCAATAAATTTCATGGGTGGTGATTGGCTCAAGTACATAAAAACATTATCTTGGGTATGTTCTCGCCATTCAAAATTCCTCTTCTTTTGTTCCGCTGCCTTGAAGCAAGTTCCTGAGTTGTGATAAGCTCTTCCTGCATATTTCCTAATTTGGACTTGGTTCAGCTATTCCTGAACCTATTCCAAAATTCCCCTCAACCCTCAAAATTACTTTATATATAAATTTATTGTGAGAAAGGCCGACTATGGGATGAACACTTCCAGATTTGATCCAAAAGAAACAAAACTTAGTAACAGGGAAGGCACCCCAGAGAAGCGATGCTATCTCTTGTTGCCAGCGGGAACGCCACTATGGGGAGGGGAGGAACGTGTGAAGGGGCCGTAGCCACAATTGAACACGTGTGGAGGAAAGGGTCTGATTTGACGAACTAAACTGGGAACCAGGAGGAGACCAGCTGTCAGCGATGTGGTGGGAGGTATCCAAACATCCACGCCTGAAAGTGGTCCACCAAATGAGACTGAAATCTGTGGACAGCTTCTGGGAGGGTGGGGGTGGAGCCTGCGATGGCATCCAAGACAATCGTGTGGATAGTCCACATGGCAATTACAACCACCAGAGCATGGAGGGAGGGTGGAAGGGGGGAGGCCATTGATAAAGCAAACATATCTCTTGACATACTGAAGGGATGTGTTTGATCCTGGCCAAGCAGACGTTGAACTTCGCGCCATATCACTTTAGAGGTTGGACACTTCTCCATGCGGTGTAACAGCATTCCATACTGGCCACACACGACGCAGGATGAGTGTAAAGCGTTAGAGCGCTCAGCCATATGGTACACCCGCCTCAGGCAGCGTCACACATGGGAACAGATTTGATGCTGCAACAGAGGATGGTGTGCGTATTTCCAAATAGTCTTCTGAGTCTCAATGGAGTAAGGGATGTCCATCATGTCCAGGTAGTCCACCCTGGATAGGACATGGGACCATGTGGGGATCACGCCATCTTGAATGGGTAACCCCTGTACCTCTTGTGTGAACTGAGGAGAGGGGCGGCCGCTCTGGGCTGTGTGTCCACTAATACGAATTCTCTACTCAGCGCTCTGCATGGAGAGGAGGATTCATTTGTAGTGGGTTTTAGTACCGTGAGGACCTGTGGCCGATGGGTGGGAAGCCAGGTATTTCATCAAGGAGTGAGGGTTCGATGGATTGTTAAGGCCCAAGGCGCGGGAGAAGTTGGAGCAGGCCGCACGGGGCCAGTGTTGGGAGGGGAGTGTAGGGGCGGTGACGGCCACAATCCAGGTGCCCAAGATCCTGGCAGCATGGGCTTTGAAGTTAAGCAGGCCCATGCCACCATTATGATGAGGGCCAAACATGACCTCTAGCCATACTGGTGGTGGGCAGCATGACCAAAGCCATCCTTGCAGAAGGGCATACAAGGACTTGAAAAAGCCTGGGGAGAAGGAGATGGCGTGGGCTCCAAACCAGACTTTGGAGAGGAGCTTAGAGTTGGCTAAAACAACCCTGCCAGTAAGTGAAGTGGGGTGGGCTCTGAGGGAGGCGATGCGCTTTGTCACGTTGTCTAGAATATGACTTTCCATTACTGCTAATGCATACCCGCCTGCCTCCACCCACACACCCAGATGGCAGACAGGCCCTATGGTAGGGCGTGGCACAAAGGGGAGCACTAGTGGGGCGGTGTGGGGTGATCAGGGAGGGCGAGCATGTGTGCGAGCAGATGGGCTGGGCTGGGCACTGGTTGCTGGGGCCCAGCAGGTTTGATACCGACCAAGGAGGATGATTTCAGTTTTGGAAGCGTTCAGTGCAGCATTACTTACCCGGGAATACTCCTGGATGAGATCCAAGCGTGCGTGCATCTTTATTGTTAGACACCCCAACCACACAGTCATCTGCAAATGTCATTATCTTGACTGGGGCTTGGCCTGGCACATGGACCCCAGTAAGGTGGGCATTCACGTTTTGAAGTAGTGGGTCAAGGCTGAATTTGTATAAGAGTGGGCTAAGGGGGTCCCCTTGTCGCAAGCCCCTTTGAGGGCGGACTACTTCCATTAGGAAGCCAGGACCATGCACTGCCATTGTTGCAGATTCTGTGAGCAGCATTACCCAGTTGATAAAGCGAGGGGGTAAGCGGAATTGATGGAGGCAGGCCCTGAGGTATTCCCAGTTTACTCTATCATAGGCCTTCTGTTGGTCCAAGAATACAAGTGCCCCAGAGGCTGTGGACTGGCATGCGTTAGCCACAGAGTGTATGTTGTCCCAAATTGACCTTCTGGGTATGAAACCAAATTGTTATGGGGAAATGGTGGCAGATGCTACAATCCCTAAACGGTTAGCCATGATTTTAGTTAAAATTTCTATATCTGTGTTAGTTAAAGAATTGGGCACCAGTTGGCTAAGTCTAGCTTGTCCTCTTTCTTGAAAAGAGTGTGACAGTGAAGGCCTCTTGTCCTCCTGGTAGGAGGCGCGTTTCCAGAAGGCTCTGGTTAATGGAGGCAAGCAGCAGTGGTGGTATATACCTGTAGTACTTTTTGTAAAATTCATGTGGAATGCCATCTGGGCCTGGGCATTTCTGATTTGGTGCACTGCAGATGGCTGTCCAAAGTTCATTCGTAGTAGTCAAATTCATTAATTCCAGGTATCAGGAAATGGTGCAGATGTGGGTTTGGTCAAAAAACTTCGCCACTTCAGCCAGCTGAATTGGATCAGATTGATATAACTCGTAGTAATACTTTCGTATTTCAATTGCCACTTCAGCTGGCATATCCACGACGGAATCATCCGATCTCTGCACCTGTGTGCAGGCCACACTCTGGCATAGTGCAAAGAATTTTTTAAAAAAATATGCGGTGCAATTGTCACCCTCTGTAATGCGTTTGGCCCTGTACTGAACACAAACCCAATGTTTGTGTTGCCTTTTGAGTGCGTTGAGGTGGGCGGCTGCCTCCGCCCACTTCTGGCCCCATGCAGGGCTGTAGCCTGTGGCTGGGATGTTGGACTCCAGGTGTGCCAACTCTTCCAGATCACGCAAAATGATGGCCAATGTGGCTTGTGAGCGTCGGGAGGAGAGGTGGCAAGAGTAGTGGATGGTATCCTTTTTGAAGGCTGACCATGTGGAAATTGGGTCCATGCAAAATGGTATAACAAACTCTTTTGCCAAAGTTGCTAATTCTACCCAAGTGGAAAATCCTAGCAATGCAAGTTCAGGAGGGCGGAGTTTGCACCAATGTGGGGCCTTAGCCACTGTGACAGGTAAGTGGTATGTTATTGAGACCAGCTGGTGGTTGGAGAATTCAATTTTTGTTGTTTGGAAATGGAAAATGTGAGATTGAAATTTCGCTGGTGTGAGGATAAGGTCAATTCGGGTCATGGACCTTAATTGGCCATTGTGGACGTGGGGGCGCATCATGTTTTCAAGCAGTGGGGCTTGCCATGGCAGCGCATCTATTAACCCAAAGGTGGCCTTTAGAACGTGAAGTTCTACATGACCCTGGGGGGCGTGGGAGGAGGAAGGCCAACAGTCCATGGGTGTGTTTAGCTAACAGTTCATGTCACCAACTATGAAAGGGTCTGAGGGTAATGGGAGGGATTTGACTGACGAAAAAAATTCCTGATGCTCTCATGCACAGGTTGGGGCATAGATGTTGACAATAGCATGCGCCACGTCATCCCATGAGAAAGTGACAATAAGGACTCAGCCACTGAGGAAGGATTCCATCGATAAAAATTTAAAAAAATTGTTTTTCCAAACTAGCACCCCAAAGTGCTCTGACCAAAAGGATAGGGAAGGGAGGATCATGGTTTTCCAAGCATCCTTGGAAACTCACAGACAGTGGGACTCCTGGATGGCCAGGATATCCACGGGTAAATTTTTTGTAAAAAACTCAGTTTCCTAGCCTGGGATGGTGAGGCCTTGAGTCTGGCGATATTCAACATCCCTAAAGTGAAGGTTTCCCCCATCACACCTTAGGTGCAAGGGGGTGGGCACCCGGGCCCACTAGCCTCCTCTAGATCCCCATGGGCCTTCACGGCAGCATGGGTGTTTGCAGCAACGCTACCAATGGTTTTGTTAATTTTAGCAGAAAGGTTCGCGTTGGCTTTTGCCTTTGCTTTTTGTTTCCCTAACGTTGAGCAAATTTTTTGCAGTGAAGATGAGTTTGGTGCACCAACTATCAGGTCAAAAAAAATTTCAGGTAGGTTGG
>JAKSZP010004455.1:0-65984 GCA_022478985.1 Massospora cicadina
GCCTCTTTGACTTCAGCATAGGCTGGGCTTTCATCCAAATAAGGCATAATTAACTCAATACTCCATTTATCTAAGCAGTTGATCATAATGGCCGCTTTGTTACGGTCACTGGCCCCATACATGACCATTTCAAAGCGTTTGATAAAAGTGGCTATATTTCCATTTTTGTCAAAAGCAGGCAGGTTTGCTGGTTTGAAATTATCACTTATCCATCCCTGGTTATCATGATTACATCTTTGTTGACTTGAGCCAGGTGTACTAGGGTGCTGAGGCATTGTATCACAATTAGTGGAACTTGGGTTGGCCAAAGCATCCATTCTACGTGGCAGTTGCTGACGTGGCCCATTAATCTCATAATGTTCATAGGCATCACTATCAGTAAATTCGCATTGGGCATGCTGGCTTTGACAATCATTAAATATTGAAATTTTTTATTAATATTGGTCATTTTGAAATTGAAGAGCAGAAATTACTTGATCTTTTTCTATGATTTTCTTCTTTAACACATTCACTTCTTCATGTAGGGCATTATTTGCCTCATTAATAAAAAACTTCTTCAATGAGATTATTAATTAGATGACTCATTATGTCCGCTGAGTTTTGAAATTTTTAAATTCATCCTTAAAAAATTAATATAGCCAGGAGTTGCTCCCCTGCTCAGCGTGGTCACCATCTGCATTCCCAGCCATGAACGCCAATTGTTGAATTTTTGTCTTATTCCAATGGCTGGTTCTTCTCTGGTGGTATGTTAAAGTTTCGAGCATCTATTGTATGAAGCACAATAGATCAGCCAGTGACTATAGTTTAAGATGATACTCCTTGGTAATAGCACTATAGGTTGTATTCTCCTGTCATTACTTGGACGATGGCACGCTGCCCTGATCTTACTGATCCCAAGTAATTATCAACTAATACAAATTAAAGTTTTAATCACTAAAAACTTATGTTTAAACTATAAAGTGGTGATAATAGTTAAATGTTTTTTATTAGCATCAACTTGAAGGTAATTTATAGGGTTTGAAGTTCACCACATCTTACCATGACATCTCATTTTCAATGGCACTTGGCCAAAGGAACACATAAAATGTTTGTAAGAGTGTCTACAAATACTTTGACTCATGGCATAATGCTCAGCCTCAGGGTCAGTGTAAACATCATCATCATTCTCAAGATGGCGTTTTGGATGTGTCTGCAAATATCTGAACTGATTCTCTTTCACATGCAATCGGCAAGACATACCAAGGCAATTTGTATTACTAATTAAATTTAAATTTAAATTTTTTAAATTTATTTTGAGGAAGGCTGACCATGAGATGGACACTTCCAAATTTGACTTATAAGAGACAAAACTAAGTAACATTGAAGGCACCCCAGAGAAGCGATGCTATCTCTTGTTGCCAGCGGGAACGCCACTTATGGGGAGGGGGAGGGAACGTGTGAAGGGGCCGTAGGCACAATTGAACACGTGTGGAGGAAAGGGTCTGATTTGATGAGCCAAACTGGGAACCAGGAGGAGACAAGCTGTCAGCGACGTGGTGGGAGGTATCCAAACATCCACGCCTGAAAGTGGTCTACAAATGAGACCGGAATCTGTGGACAGTTTCTGGGAGGGTGGGGGTGGAGCCTGCGATGGCATCCAAGACAATCATGTGGATAGTCCACATGGTGATTGCAACCAACAGAGCACAGAGGGAGGGTGGAAGGGGGGAGGCCATTGATAAAGCAAACATATCTCTTGACAGACTGAAGGGATGCGTTTGATCCTGGCCCAGCAGACGTTGAACTTCAGGCCAAATCACTTTAGAGGTAGGACACTTCTCCAGGCGGTGGAAGAGCGTTCCATACTGGCCACACAAGACGCAGGATGAGTGTAAAGCGTTAGAGCGCTCAGCTGTACGGTACACCCGCCTCAGGCAGCGCCACACATTGGAACAGATTTGAGGCTGCAACAGAGGATGGTGTGCGTATTTCCAGATAGTTTTTTGGGTCTCAATGGAGTAAGGGATGTCCATCATGTCCAGGTAGTCCACCCTGGATAGGACATGGGGCCGTGTGGGGATCACGCAATCTTGGATGGGTAGCCCCTGTACCTCTTATGTGTGAACTGAGAAGAGGGGCGGCCTCTCTGGGCTGTGTGTCCGCTAATACAAATTATCCACTCAGCGCTCCTCATGGAGAGGAGGATTCGTTTGTAGTGTGTTTTAGTCCCGTGAGGGCCTGTGGCCGATGGGTGTCAAGCCAGGTATCTCATCAGGGAGTGGGGGTTCGATGGATTGTTGAGGCCCAAGGCGCGGGAGAAGTTGGAGCAGGCCACGCGGGAGCAGTGTTGGGAGGGGAGCGTAGGGGCGGTGATGGCTGCAATCCAGGTGCCCGGTATCTTGGCAGCATGGGCTCTGAAGTCAATCAGGCCCATGCCACCATGATGATGAGGGCCAAACATGACCTCTAGCTGTACTGGTGGTGGGCAGCCTGACCAAAGCCATCCTTGCAACAGGGCATACAAGGATTTGAAAAAGTTTGGGGAGAAGGGGATGGCGTGGGCTCCAAAAAAGACTTTTGAAAGGAGCATAGAGCTGGCTAAAACAACCCTGCCAGTAAGGGAAGTAGGGTGGGCTCTGAGGGAGGCGATGCGCTTCATCATGTTGTCTAGAATATGACTCTCCATTACTGCTGATGCTTACCCGCCTGCCTCCACCCACACGCCCAGATGGTGGACCGGCCCTATGGTAGGGCGTGGCATGAAGGGGAGCACCAGTGGGGCGGTGTGGGGTGAGCTGGGAGGGCGAGCACGTGTGCGAGCAGATGGGCCAGGCTGTACACTGGTTGCTGGGGCCCAGCAGGTTTGATACCAACCAAGGAGGATAATTTCAGTTTTGAAAGCGTTCAGTGCAGCGTTACATACTCAGAATACTCCTGGATGAGAGCTTCAAGTGCGCGTGCATCTTTATTAGACACCCCAACCGCAAAGTCGTCTGCAAACGCCATCATCTTGACTGGGTCTTGGCCTGGCACATGGACCCCAGTGGTTGGGCATTCATGTTTCGAAGTAGTGGGTCAAGGCTGAAGTTGTATAAGAGTAGGCTAAGGGGGTCCCCTTGTCGCAAGCCCCTTTGAGGGCCGACTACTTCCATTAGGAAGCCAGGGCCACGAACTGCCATTGTTGCAGATTCCATGAGCAGCATCACCCAGTTTATGAAGCGATGGGGTAAGGGAATTGATGGAGGCAGGCCCTGAGGTATTCCCAGTTTACTCTATCATAGGCCTTTTGTTGGTTCAAGAATACAAGTGCCCCAGAGGCTGTGGACTAGCATGCGTTGACCACAGAGTGCACGTTGCCCTAAATTGACCTTCTGGGTATGAAACCAAATTGTTCTGGGGAGATGGTGTCAGATGCTACAATCCCTAAACAGTTAGCCAAGATTTTTGTTATAATTTTTGTATCCGTGTTAGTCAAAGAAATGAGGCAGCAGTTGGCTATATCTAGCTTGTCCCCTTTCTTGAAGAGTGTGATGGTGAAGGCCTCTTGTCCTCCTGGTAGGAGGCGCGTTTCCAGAAGGCTCTGGTTAAGTGAGGCAAGCAGTAGTGGGGATATATATATTTAAAGTACTTTTTATAGAATTCATCTTGAATGCCATCTGGGCCTGGGCATCTCCGGTTTGGTGAACTACGGATGGCTGTCCATAATTCATTCAGAGTAAATAAATTCATTATTTCTGGGTATTGGGAAATGGTGCAGATGTGGGTTCAGTTGAGAATTATGCCACTTCAGCTGGCTGAATTATATCAGATTAGTATAACTCAGAGTAATACTTTTGTATTTCAATTGCCACTTCATCTGGCATATCCACAATGGAATCATCTGATCTTTGCCCTGTGTGCAGGCCATGCTCTGGCATGGTGCAAAAAATTTTAAAAAATATGCGGTGCACTTCTCACCCTCTGTAATGCATTTGGCCCTGTACTGAACACAAACCTGATGTTTGTGTTGCCTTTCAAGCGCGTTGAGATGAGGTGGCTGCCTCCGCCCACTTCTGGCCTCATACAGGGCTGTATCCTGTGGCTGGGATGTTGGACTCCAGGTGTGCCAACTCTTCCAGAGCGCACTAAATGACAGCTGATGTGGCTCGTGAGCGTTGGGAGGAGAGATGGCGAGAGTGGCAAATGGTGTCCTCTTTGAAGGCTGCCCATGTGGAGATGGGGTCAGCAAAACAGTGTAACAAACTCTTTTGCCAAAGTTGCTGATTCAACCCAAGTGGAAAATCCTGGCGACGCAAGTTTGGGAGGGCGGAGTTTGCACCAATGTGGGGCCTTAGTCACTGTGACAGGTAGGTGGTAGGTTATCAAGACCAGCCGGTGGTTGGAAAAACAATTTTTGTTGTTTTGAAGTGGGAAATGTGGGGTTGGAATTTCGCCGGCGTAAGGATAAGGTCTATGCGGGTCATGGACCTTAATTGGCCGTTGTAGACGTGGGGTCACATCATGTTTTTGAGCAGCGGGGCTTGCTGCGGCAGTGCATCCATTAACCCAAAAGTGGCCTTTAGAACGTGAAGTTCTACGTGACCCTGGGGGGCGTGGGAGGAAGAAGGCTAACGGTCTGTTGGTGTGTTTAGCCAACAGTTCATATCACCAACTATGAAAGGGTCTGGGGGTAATGGGAGGGATTTGACCGACAAGAAAAATTCCTGACATTCTTGTGCACAAGTTGGGGCGTAGATGTTGATGATAGCATGTGCCACGTCAGCCCACAAGAAAGCGACAATGAGGACTTGGCCATTGAGGAAGGATTCTGATGATAAAATTTGAAAAAAAAATTTTCAAATTAACACCCCACAGTGCTCTGACCAAAAGGATAAGGATAAGTGGACCATGGTTTTCCAAGCATCTTTGGAACCTCGTGGACAGTAGGACTCCTGGATGGCCAGGATATCCATGGGTAAGTTTTTTGTAAAAAACTCAGTTTCCTAGACCAGGATGGCGAGGCCTTGAGTCTGGCGATATTCAATGTCCCTAAAGTGAAAGTTTCCACCATTGCACCTTAGGTGTGAGGGGTGGGCACCCGGGCCCACTAGCCTCCTCTAGATCCCCACAGGCCTTCACAGCAGCGCAGGTGTTTGCAGCAATGCTATTGGTAGTTTTGTTGATTTTAGCAGAAAGGTTCGCATTGGCTTTTGCCTTTGCTTTTTGTTTTCCCAATGTTAAAAGAATTTTTTGCGGTGTGGTGAGTTTGGTGCACCATCAAGTGGGTCAAAAAAAATTTTCAGGTAGGTTGGAAACCAAGTCAGTTTTAACTGGAGCTTAGTTGCAAAGATTGGGTGAAATCGAGTCGCCCATTGGATCCTCAGATTGGGTGGCCCATTTGGCATGGGCTTCCCAATCTGATTGGTTGATGGATTCCTGAGTTGCTTCCACCACGAAGGTTTTGATGTCCTCCTGGCGTTAGGAATGTGGGATAGTGTTGGTGACTTTGGCTGCTTCCTTGGCCGCAGCCCTGTGGGCCTGCTTGGCCTTCTTCTACTCTTGTGGGGAAATAGGTTTTACCAGTAGGTAGCAGCCTTGTGCTCCCCACAGGAAAGCCTATTTGGTGCTTGCAGTTGGTTTGTAGTGCGCCTCTCCGCTGGCCATGGCCGCCGAGGGGTGTTCTTGGAATGTTATGCCCTTCTTGGTGGGGCATGCATGTGACTTATGGCCAAACGCGTCACAGTGGGTGCAGAAGGGGGCGCTGTCCACGGTTACCCAGAAAGGGTGGGTGGTATGCCCTTCAATATTGATATATGTGGAGTGCGGGATCTGGGTTAGGTATCTTCACAATCTCCTCATATGGGGTCAAAACTGCGATGGCTTTGCCAGTGCACAGGTGTGGCATCAGCGTAAAGCGTTGCATCTCGAAAAATTGTATTTCGCCATAAATGGTGAGACCATCTTTCAGGTGTTGCTCCAAAATGGCACGTTTTACCGTAGTAGGCAAAAGCCAAATGTGAGAAAAATTTGGTTGGATTTTGTCCATCTGGTGCTTTTGGTTTTGATGACCCGTTGCCCTTCAGGGAGGTTGATCACTATGTGCACTGCAGCAGCTTCATCTGCTGCCTCCTTGTTTTTGAAACTGAAGTCCAGCCAGCCATGTGACATGTAGTGAGGTGTGACATACACCGCAGTTGGGAAAAAAGTGTGCACATCCCCACAAAATTTTTCCCATAGAGCTGTTTGTTGGATGTTCAGAAACACACAGACTCTATATTCCACCAACGAGAGTGGTTGGGAGTGCGGCGTGTTAATGTATGGTTGCATCACGCTTGCCAAGTGAGGATTTCTGGGGAAATAGTGACCGCCGGTTTCTTTAAATTTTCTTTTCTATTCTTCCGGTTTCTCTGGGGCGTTTTTGAACGTTTGAGGCCGTGGGCCTACCACCTGCTCCTCTTACCTTACTTGCCCAACTGCTCCCTGACATGGGCGCAGACTAATCTCCTCTGTGAGATTATCAAACTAGAATCAGACTTAAATTGAATAAGTTGCAAAAGTGATTGCAACGAGAGAGAAAAGTTTTTTGTATCACTAATTAGTAATAAATTATATCAAAAACTTGATTGACATTAAAAACTAATTTTGACATAAACCAACAAAGCCCAATACCTGAGTCATTAAATCAAAACTTAATTTTAAGTCTGACCCAACCAACAAAGCCCTCTAGCCCATGTCATCATAGTCAAATTAATAAAGTGAAATTGCTAGGCCACAAATTCAAGTTTGGATATACTTAGGATATTTTGGTTTAAAGTAAATGACGATTTAGATTCAGTTAACCATCTAACAATCAGTAAGGATGAATTGGGGACAACTGTGTCACTGAATTATACACTCCATAACAAACTTGGCCACCGTTAGTGCCCCCAAATCTCATATTGGTCACGCCTCAACCCACCTGGTCAAGTGGTCAATTGCTACCAGGATGTATTTGCGCCAGTTTGCCCCTGTTGTCAAGGGACCCACCACATCGATTGAAACTGTGTGCCAGGCGAAGTGCGGCTTCACTAACTGGTATGAAGACTTCTGGTGGAATGGCTTTTCCACTTGGCATTGGTGACAGGAGGAGATATTATCAAGAATATCGAAGTTCACGCTTTCCCAGTAATACTGAGGCCGCAATAATTCTATGGTCTTATGTACTCACCATGTCCAACTGCTTGGTGTGCACTCATAATAATAGTTGGGCGGGCAGAAGGTCTTGGAATATTCACGGTAGTGTCCCTTATCCGCTTATATAATTCCCCATTTTTCTGAAATGTATTGGCCCTTATACCATCCAATACCTTGATGACTGGGGGCGGTTCATTGGCGTACTTGCCACTAAGAATCTTATAAAACAGGATATCACTCAGATCCGCCATAACTGCAATCGTAGGTAACCTCAATAAACAATTGGTATTGTGGTGTTTTGCTCTGGGTCAGTGAAGAATTTCAAAATTATATGCCTGCAATTTAAGAGCCCATTGGGGCCAGACGCCTTCCACATTTCATATTTTGTAACCAGCGTAGCGAGGCGTGATCCATTACAACTTTGAATTTCACCCCATGCAAATACACCCAAAATTGTTTATAGGCATAGATCACCGCCAAGTACTCCCTCTTGGTCACTGTGTAATTGTGTTCATGGCTGTTCAAACTGTGACTACAGTATGCTATGGGGTGCTCTTCTCCTTCCTCATCTTTTTGGGATAGGACTGCCCCTACAGTGGAAAGGGATGCATCCATCTGAACAATGAACTCTTTTTGAAATTGGGATAGCATAACACCAGCACACTGATTAACGCCATTCGAAGTGTATCAAAAGCGCGTTGCTGACATTCCGCCCATTCAAATGCAGTGTCCTTTTTAATAACTTAAAGAGTGGGCCCCCAATACAGCTGAAGTTAGGGATGAAGTGCTGGTAATATCTGACCATTCCCAAAAAGACCTGTATATCCCGCTTACTGTTGGGTGGAGTCATTTTTGAATAGCTTCCACTTTGGTTGGTTGAGGTCTCAGCCCTGTGGCTTCAACCACAAACCCTAGGTACTCCAGATGGTCCTTAAAGAATTGGCATTTCCGGGGTTTAATCTTGATGTTGGCCTCAGCGAGCTGGTGGAATACAGCTTCTAGATTGATCAAGGTGTTTGGAGAAGTTTTGGGAGAAAACATGAATGTCATCAAGGTATACAAGAACACACGACAGTTTTAGGTCCCCCAGAATAGTATCCATGGCTCGTTGAAACGTAGCTGAGGCATTACACAGCCCTTGTGGCATCCAGGTTGGGTAAAAAGACCTTTATAAGTGATTAACGCGCACTTCTCCTGCTCTACCGGTGGCAACTTAGTTTGCCAATAGCCTGAGATCAGGTCCATAGCTGAGAAGAAATGAGCTCCCCCTAGCCAATCTAAAGCGTCATCAATCCGTGGTAAGGGATATGAGTCTTGATTAGTGATGCTGTTGAGCTTTCAGTAGTCAATTACTACACGGTTGGTTCCATCCTTCTTTTTTAACAATCAGAACAGGTGAAGCTCATGGACTCTTCGACGGTTCAAGCATCCCTTGCACTAATAGCTTGTCTGTTTCCTTGGTTACTACTTTTTCTGCCACCTTGATTGGCAGATCGGCCTTGACCTGATGGGAGATGATCTCCAGTGTCCAGCCCATACACCACCCCCATGTGCACCCTAAATTATGGTTGTCAACAGCGAAAATCTCTTTATAATTTTGAAATAAAACAATTGCCCTATCCTTCTGTGGTTCTGACAGCCCCATTAATTCATCACGTGATACAACTGCCATTACACTGTGCTGTGGTTTGAAAGGCAGACCAAATTCCTCCAGTGACCTAAATTTATGAACTGAAAGAACCTCCTCAACGGGGATTAAGTGTAAGTATGCCACTATTTGGTGGCGGCGGATTTGCAGTGGTACAATTTTTAGATTTGAAAGCATAACTTTGATCTCCCCACTTTTCTTTCTCGTTGCAATCACTATTGAAACCTATTCAATTCAAGACTGAATCTAGTTTGATAATCTCACAGAGGATATTAGTCTGCGCTCATTTCAGGGAGCAGTTGGGCAAGCAAGGTAAGAGGAGCAGGTGGAAGGCCCGCGGCCTCCAACATTTGAAAACGCCCCGGAGAATCCAGCGGAATAGACAAAAATCTTAAAAAACTGGCAGTCACAATTTCCCCAGAGATACTCGCATGGCAAGCATGATGCAACCAGTACATCAACACGCCACACTCCCAACCACTTTTGTCAGTGGAATTTGGAGTCCGCGTGTATCTGGATATCCAAAAAATGGCCTTATGGGAAAAATTTTGTGAAGATGTACACAAAATTTTCCCAACTGCGGTGTACGTTGCACCTCACTCCATGTCACACGGTTAGCTGGACCTAGGTTTCAAGAGCAAAAAAGCAGCAGACGAGGCTGCAGCAGTGCGCATAGTGGTCGACCTCCCTGAGGGGCAACGGGTTGTCAAAACCAAATGCACCAGATGGACAAAATCAAACCAAATTTTCCTCACATTTGACTTTTTGCCTACTATGGTAAAATGTGACAATTTGGAACAACACCTGAAAGATGGTCTCACCATATATGGCAAAATACAATCTTTCGAAATGCAACGCTTCACGCTGATGCCACACCTGTGCACTGGCAAAGCCATCACAGTTCTGACCCCAACTGAGGAGATCACGAATGACCTAACCCAGATCCTGCACTCCACTTTTATTGATATCGCAGGGCATACCACCCACCCATTCCAGGTGACCGTGGACAGCGCGCCCCCCATTTGCACCCACTGTGACATGTTCAGCCACAAGGCGTATGCATGCCACATCAAGGAGGGCGTCACATTCCAAGAGCACCCCTCGGCGGCCATGGCCAATGGAGAGGCGCACTACGAACCAACTGCAAGCACCAAGGAGGCTTTCCCGTGGGGAGCACAAGGCTGCTACCTATTGGTAAAGCCTATCTCCCCGCAAGGATGGAAGAAGGCTAAGCAGGCCCATAGGGCTGCGGCCAAGGAAACGGCCAAGGCCACCACCGCTATCCCACACTCACAAAGCCAGGAGGACATGGAAACCTTCGCAGTGGAAGCAACTTGGGAATCCATCAACCAATCAGATTGGGAAGCCCATGCTGAGCAGGCCACTCAATCTGAGGATCCAATGGGAGACTTGATCTCACCCAATCGTTGCACCCAAGCTCTGATCAAAACTGACTTGGGACCTATCCCAACTGAAAAAAATTTTTTTTGACCCACTCAATGGTGCACTGAACTCATCCGCACCGCAAAAAATTTGTCTGACATTGGGAAAACAAAAAGCGAAGGCCAAAGCCAATGTGACTCTTTCCACAAAAATCAACAAAAACTCCAATAGCGTTGCTGCTAACACCCGCACTGCTGTCAAAGCCCGTGGGGACCTAGAAGAGGCTGGTGGGCCCAGGGGCCCACCCCTCGCACCTAAGGTGCGATGGGGGAAACCTTCACTTTAGGGATGTTGAATATCGCTGGACTCAAGGCCTCCCCATCCCAGGCTAGGAAACTAAGTTTTTTACAACACAATTTACCCGTGAATATCCTGGCCATCCAGGAGTCCCACTGTCCATGAGGTTCCGAGGAAACTTGGAAAACAATGCTCTTCCCATCCCTATCCTTTTGGTCAAAGCACTGTGGGGTGCTAATTCAGAAAAATAATTTTTTCAAATAGTATCCTCAGAAACATTCCTAAATGGCTGAGTGCTCATCGTCACCTTCTCGTGGGCTGACATAGCACATGCAATCAACATCTATGCCCCAAATGGTGCACACGAGCGTCAGGAATTTTCTCATTGGCCAAATCCCTCCCACTACCCCCTGATTCTTTCCTAGTCAGCGACATGAACTGTTGGCTAACCTCACCAACGGACTGGTGGCCTCCATCAACCCACGCCCCACAGGGTCACGTTGAACTATGCGTTCTAAAGGCCACCCTTAGGTTAATGGATGCGCTGCTGTGACATGCCCCACTGCTCAAAAACATGATGCGTCCCCATGTCCACAACAGCCAATTAAGGTCCATGACCTGCATCGACCTTAAACTAATGCCGGCGAAATTCTAACCCCACATCTCCCACTTAAAAAACAACGAAAATGGAATTCTCCAACCACCAACTGGTCTCAATAACATACCACCTACCTGTCACAATTGCTAAGGCCCCACATTGGTGCAAAATCCGCCCCCCCGAGCTCACATCGCCAGGATTTTCCATGTGGGTGGAAGAGGTAACTTTGGCAAAAAAAGTTTGTTGCACCATTTTGTGTGGACCCCATTTCCACATGGGCAACTTTCAAAGAGGACACCATCCGCCACTCTTGCCATCTCTCCTCCAGATGCTCATGAGCCACATCAGCGGTTATCTCGCGCGCTCTGGCAGAACTGGCACACTTGGAGTCCAATATTCCAACTACAGGATACAGCCCTGCATGGGGCTGGAAGTGGGCAGAGGCAGCCGCCCACCTCAATGCACTTGAAAGGCAACACAAACATCGGGTTTGTGTTCAATACAGCCACACGCATCACTAAAGGTGACAAGTGCACCGCATATTTCTTTAAAAAAATTTTGCACCATGCCAGAGTGTGGCCTGCACACAGGTGCGAAGATTGGATAATTCCATTATAGATACACCAGCTGAAGTGGCAATCAAAATACAAAAATATCACTCTGAGTTGTACTGAGCTGAATCAATTCAGCCGGCCAAAGTGGCAGAATTTCTCAACTGAGCTCATATCCGCACCATTTTCTGATACCCAGAAATAATGAATTTAATAACTTCTCTTTAACCGCTCAAAGTCACTTTTGAGCGATTTTAAATTTAAGTTTATTTATCCACAGCCATTTGCCCAAACCTATTCTTTGATGTCCTTGGCTCTGCCGCCTGCCACCCCAGTGTGGGGCAGCAGTGCACCCCCACCTAGCGTTTTCTGCCCTGCAGGCAAGCGCGTTTAGACAGGTTCAAACAGCCCGCCCACTGCTTCCAACCATTTTGTCCCCCCACGAGACCTAGCACTCCACCTGGCGCGCATCCACCCTTCTCGCCCCCATCCTCTCGCCCTCCCTCGCTCTGCTATTCGCTATTGCCTCAGAGTGGACTATGGACGCTTGTTCCCATATGCCAATAAGGCAATTATTGACCTAGCCACTAAAGCCTTTGCGCCAGCTGGCTTTATAGACTTCCGCCCTTTTAAGGGCTACTTTGACGTTGGGTTCCAATCTGAGGAGGATGCTGAAGCGGCAGCACAAACTCCTCTAATTTTATAAAAAAACCCCCATTCCCACAACCCGTACTCGCCTCCCTTCAGACACCACGCTAGTGGTATCCTTTGCAAATCTCCCATCCCACCTTCCACCCCAGGTTTTGTATGACCAGTTGGTCGCGGGGCTCATGGCTTATGGCACTCAGCCCAACCTCATCTTTGCCATTCCTTCTGGTGCAGAACGCCTTGCTGCTCCTCTTGCAACAGCCACCATCATACCACACCACCCTACCATAGCCCAACAAATCCCACCCCGCGCTAGTGTGGCAGCAGCACCTGATCATTTCTTTTGGGCTCGGGTCAATAATGGTAGGCAGATTTGTTCCCTCTGCTTTGGCCTCGACCATGCAAAAAGAGCGTGCCCTAAGGCCAAATCTGCTGATGCAGCTTCTGAGCTCCCCTCTAGAGGTTCAGTATGTGGCGCTTTGCTGCCCCCTCCCACCCTCCAATCTCGTTCAGTGGGCCCACATGGAAAATCAGCCCCACCCAAAACCTCCATCCTCACTCTCCCACCTAAATCTACGCCAGCCAATCAGAGCAATGCTTGGACCAACATTCGTACCCAAGCAGCTGCCCATTCGCCCAATCCTACCCACTCAAATTTAAATGCCACTATTCCAGTGAACCAAAATCCATGGGATCTATTGGCTGAAACTGACGAATCAGGTAATATCCTTATTAGTAAGCATACAGGTCAACCTCTCTGCCATGGCGATTATGGTCAGGCAGAATTTTTCCTTCCCGACTTTGATGAAACCCCTACCCCCCCGCCATTTTGCTCCTCTACCCAATACAACCCCCTTCAAAAAGTGACCACCAGCTCGCCTTAGCTGCGGTGGCCTCTCCTCATTGCCCAAAACTACGCACCGCGGTGGCCCAGTCAGTGGCTCAGCTCCAGCATGGCCTGCCCACCATCTTCTTCCCCCTGACTTCCCTGAATCCCCCTGCAGTGACATCTCAAAATTATTTGATGATGCTGAAATTGCTGTTATGAATGTCGCAACACTTGCTTCATTCAACCCTCAGCCAAAATCACCCGCCACAGTATCTCCCTTTTCACCCAACTTCCTGAAGCCCGCAAAGAAGCTGAAGTTCTCCTCGCAGCTTTTGTTGAGACACTTTCCCGTCATTATCTTGATGCAGAAGTGGAAAACTCCTACTACGCTGACCTCAGCCCCCACTATGCAGATGCCCCAACACCCTGGCTCTCTGCTCTGATCTGGTACTGCAACCAACACCCCTTGATTGAGGCGGGTCTTTCTGAAAACCAACCCCCCGACCCCTCCTCTCCCTCTGCCATGGTGGGTTAAGCAGTTTCTGCTTCCCACCTGGTTAGTAGTTTGTTTTGCCATTTTGAGTGTTGTGATCGGTACTGTCCATCCCCTGGTTGGCGTACCTCAAATAAATCGAAATAGAAATAATGAATTTAATTACTCCAAATGAATTATGGACAGCCATTCACAGTGCGCCAAACTGAAAATGCCCAGGCCCAGATGTCATTCCATATGAGTTCTACAAAAAATATTTTAAATATATATACCCACTTCTGCTTGCCTCACTTAACCAAAGCCTGTTGGAAATGCGCCTCCTACCAGGAGGACATGAGGCCTTTACTGTCACACTCTTTAAGAAAGGGGATAAGATTGACTTAGCCAACTGGCGCCCCATTTCTCTAACAAACACAGACACCAAAATTTTAACAAAAATCATGGATAACCATTTAGGGACTGTAGCATCTGCCACCATCTCCCCAGAACAATTCGGTTTCATCCCCTGAAAGTCAGTTTGGGTTAACGTGCACTCTGTGGCTAATGTATGTCAGTCCACAGCCTCTGGGGCACTTGTATTCTTGGACCAACAAAAGGCCTATGATAGAGTAAACTGGGAATACCTAAGGGCCTGCCTCCATCAATTCCGCCTACCCCCCTGCTTCATCAACTGGGTGATGCTTCTCACGGAATCTGCAACAATGGCAGTGCGTGGCCCTGGCTTCCTAATGGAAGTAGTCCGCCCTCAAAGGGGCTTGCGACAAGGGGACCCCCTCAGCCCACTCTTATACAACTTCAGCCTTGACCCACTACTGTAAAATGTGAATGCCCAACTCACTGGGGTCCATGTGCCAGGCCAAGCCCCAGTCAAAATATTGGCGTTCACAGATGATTGTGTGGTTGGGGTGTCTAATAATCAAGATGCACGCGCGCTTGAAGCTCTTATCCAGGAATATTCCCGGTTAAGCAACGCGGCACTGAATGCCTCCAAAACTGAAATCATCCTCCTTGGTCAGTTTCAGAACTGCTGGGCCCCAGCAATTAGTTCCCAACCCGGCCCATCTGCTCGCCCACGTCCACGCCTTACTAACTCAACACACACCGCTCCACTGGTGCTCCCCTTCATGCCACGCCCTACCATAGGACTGGTGCGCCATCTGGGCGTGTGGATGGAGGCAGGCGGATACGCGTCAGCAGTAATGGAGTGCCATATTCTGGACAATGTGACGAAGCGAATCGCCTCTCTCAGAGCCCACCCTACTTCCATTACTGGCAGGGTTGTTTTAGCCAGCTTTATGCTTCTATCCAAAGTCTGGTTCGGAGCCCACGCCATCCCCTTCTCCCGAAGCTTCTTCAAATCCTTGTATGCCTTGCTGCAAGGATGGCTTTGGTCAGGCCGCCCTCCACCAGTGCGGCTAGAGGTCATGTTTGGCCCTCATCATCATGGTGGCATGGGCCTGCTTGACTTCAAAGCCCATGCTGCCAAGATCCTGGGCACCTGGATTGCGGCCGTCACCGCTCCTACACTCCCATCCCAACACTGGTCCTGCGCAGCCCGCTCCAAAATCTCCCAAGCCTTGGGCCTCAACAATCCATCAAACCCCCACTCCCTGATGATTTACCTCGCATCACACACATCGGCCACAGGTCCTCACGGGACAAAAACCCACTACAAACAAAATACTACTCTCCATGCAGAGCGCAGAGTGGAGAATTTGTATTAGCTTACATACAACCCAAAGAGGCCGCCCCTCTCCTCAGTTCACACAAGAGGTACAGGGGCTAACCATCCATGATGGCGTGATCCTCATTCGGCCCCATGTCCTATCCAGGGTGGACTACCTGGACATGATGACATCCCTTATTCCATTGAGACCCAAAAAACTATCTGGGAATATGCACACCATCCTCTGTTGCAGCCTCAAGTCCACTCCCATGTGTGGCGCTGCTTGAGGCGGGTAGAGCATACAGCTGAGCGCTCTAACACTTTACACTCATCATGTGTCATGTGCGGCCAGTATGGAACGCTGTTCCACCGCCTGGAGAAGTGCCCCACCTCTAAAGCGAAATGGCGCAAAGTTCAACGTCTGCTAAGCCAGGATCAAACGCATCCCTTCAGTCTGTCAAGAGATATGTTTGCTTTATCAATGGCCTCCTCCCTTCCACCCTCCCTCCGTGCTCTGGTGGTTGCAATCGCCATGTGGACCATCCACACGATTGTCTTAGATGCCATCGCAGGCTCCACCCCCACCCTCCCAGAAACTGTCCAAAGATTCCAGTCTCATTTGGTGGACCACTTTCAAGCGTGGATGTTTGTATACCTCCCACTGCGTCACCAACAGCTGGTCTCCTCCTGGTTCCCAGTTTGGTTCATCAAATCAGACCCCTTCCTCCACACTTGCTCAATAATGGCTACGGCCCCTTCACACGTTCCCTCCCCCTCCCCATAAGTGGCGTTCCCGCTGGCAACAAGAGATAGCATCGCTTCTCTGGGGTGCCTCCCCCGGTACTAAGTTTATCTTTCCTGAGTCATATTCAGAAGTGTCCGTCCCAAGGTTGGCCTTCCCCGCAATAAATTTAAAACTTTGATCTCCCCTTGCCCTTGTAAAATAATGCCTGGGGCCACGTGGGGCTCAAACCGTGATTGCTGATATGGCCCAACAACCTCCTCATAGAGACCGTCTGGATTTTTAATCACCAAGTCAGTGTTCAATATAACTTGATGCCTACATGGAATAGATATAGGTCCAACAGCTCTAAGCGGCAGCCCTTGATATTCATATATCTGTTGAGGAAGGGCCTGGGTTTTGCCCTTTAAACGATGGTAGCGCACTGGAATTAATCCATCACTATAAGCGATATTAATATTCCCCATATATGCACTGGATCATTTGTACTCCGTTAGAGGTGAAGTGAACTGGGATTCGCTGACCCAATATTTCAAATGTCTCATTTTTCATATCAATAAAGCCCCGTAGTGTCACAAGAAGGCAGCTCCAATTAACAGATTGTAATTGCTATTTGGTAACACTATAGCTGGAGCTACCACAACAATAGAACCAAACCTCAGCGGAAGTGCACTGTATGCTCCCTCAGAGACTGTATTCTCCACTCCAGCAGTGCTGTATACCATCCGGTGTTCCACATCTGGTTTTAATGCCAACCTGGCCACCAATTTGGTGGAGACTATGTTGATGGGGGCACCGGTATCTAGGATAGCATAGACTTGGGTTTTAGCTACAACCAAGTCACAGTAAGTACATTCAGAGTAGGATGCATCTCAACTGTTAAGAACATGGACATCTAAAGAATCCCTGTTTAGCAAGGAAACATGCAATCCCCTCACCAATTTTGGGGTATTGATTTATAATAGTTTTGACTGGAAGAGCAACGCTTACTGCTTGCAAAAAGGGTGCGTCTGAGGAGGGGTCTAACTTTTCAGGGTTACTTGGTAGAACATTTGACAGGCATATGGCTCAACATGCATCTGAGACCCCTTTTTTGCCATAGTCGCTGATTGTACTTGTGTCAAAACATTTACCCCTCCAACTGACTGCTGATATAGAAAACTGACTCATTGTGCAAGGAAACTTCCGCTGAATATTCTAATTTGGGTTCAGGTGGGATGTCTTGGTTTGGTATAGCGGAGATAAAGAGTCCCTTCTCTACTCCGCACTGACTTCTCCCTGGCCGTACCGCCCCAGCTGTACACAAGAGACCAATTGATTAGGGCGTCATCGTGCCAGATGCCCAAACGATTCATTTAAAACAGCTAACCCCATAGGGCTCACGTCCCTGATAAATGTGGTACAATCCGCGACGAGATTTAAGCTTGAAGTGATCAGCATAAACAGGTCTAGGCTGATAGTTGGCCCGGAGACAATAAGCAGGAATGGGTTGGACGTTTAACTGCTGATGATAACCTGGTAAAATTTGCACTAGACTAACAATGTCCCCCAAGTAAGATGATTTGGCAGTTATAGCAGATTAATTTCGTTTGCTATTAGGTGGAGGGAAGTTGGATGATATACAGCGCAAAAACTGAACAAGTTTAAGCAAAGGTACATCTTCATCCAACAGGGTGGCCATAACGTTTTGTAACTCACAGTATGGCTTCACAGCAGAAGTCATTGAAATACACACTTCTGCTTTGGATAAAACTCCAGCCCCAATTAGCATGTGAGCTTCCGCCGTGAATCGCTCAGCAAACGCGGTGAGGTTTTATTCCGCTGAAACTTAATGGTCAAAAATTTGGCCTTCTGCTGTGACATCTTTGCAGTTCCACCGTAAAACTGCAACACCGTGTTTTTAACTTCTTGGTACATAAGGGAACTTCCTGAAAGATAACAGATGGCTTGATCAGCACTAACAACATCCAAGGAAGAGATCAATAGTTTTGCTCTTTGTTGATTCAAGACTCCTTCAGTTGCAATTTCAAATCGCATAAAGTACCCATAGATATTCCCTTCACGATTGAATGAGGGGCATCTTATTGCAGTAGACCTCCTGAAGCAGCTCATCTTTTTTAAGCACAGCATTTAACGCCAGTTTCAGCTCCACATAGGCAACTTGAGTCAACATGGCTGGCAACTGAGTTTTTAACATATTATAATTGATCAATGGGCCCCCTGTTGTGAGCACCACTGTTGTACAGTTGGCAGTATGTGAGGGATACACTGAAGGGTTTTGGCACAGGGTTCGACCCACTGAGCAGCTAGGATCAACAATGTGAGGATCATTGTTCTGAAAATGAAATAATAGACTTATTAAATAACTATGGAGCACTTGCTCCCACGACTCTTCTTTATTAATATATTTATTACAGCTGATTCTTACTGTTCCACTAACTCAAAACTACAAAAACCTAACCTCCCTCGATCATCTCATCCTGCTTATATTGTATCAATTTTGGATGATACTACTTACATGGATTAGTAACTCAATTCGCCATATCTCATTGGTTACATCAATTCTTCATTCGTTAATCCCATGACGCCCAGTTTTGGGGCGATTTACCAACAACCCAATATCGCCTAATTTTGCGGCACTCAAATTACCATTACTCATATCAATCTTGGCGGATCCATCAGTCCCACCCTCAAAATCTAGGGATTAATATCCAGTCATATCAGAATCATAACATAATCTTTTTTTCAATTGGAGTTAACCTATAAGTAGGCTCAGAGGTCCATCTTTTTGTTTCCTCTACTCTGTTTCAGCAGTTCATTTTTTTTAATTTATCCAGCTATTTTGGTTCAGAGGTCTATTTTTAAGACTTGATCGCCTATCATGGTTCAGTGGTCCCCAACTGGAACTTGACTGGTACTAGGACTTGACCTATTTTTATAGTTCATTAGTTTTTCAGGAACATCACACTTTTTCCTCCCCTAGATCCAATACTTGATATATTTTGTATGGATTTGGTTCACTGCAAGTTTATCTGCAATTTTTGATTGTGTAGGTATCAGTCGTTGACTTGGCAATCACATTGAACAAACCTGACCATAAAGTATTCATTTTAATCCTTCATAGATAAAAATGGGTGTCACAATAGGCTATCCTATCCCCCACATGGTACTCTTGTGTTTCTGGTCAGTTATTTTCATCCATCAGCTTCACTTTGATCCTTTTCTTTAAGATGGTAGCAAATACAAGCAATTTCAGTTCAATCATAATACTGGCCAGCTGGTTGAGGCATTAATCAGTACTCATCCCCGATGATGGCTCTATGACAGAATAAAAATTTGGTGGTAAGGCTGCCCTTTGTTTATAAAGTAATTTGAACGTCGTTTATCCTGTTGCCAAATGAGGACCTATGTTGTAGGCAAAAGTAAGCAAATTTAAGTAAGTTGCCCAAGCGGAAGTTTTCCCTGTGACTAATTTTATTACCTTGTGGCTAGTGTTTCATTTAAATGTTCCACCATTTCTTTTGTTTTTTGACTTATATGGAACTGATACTAATCATCTGATCCCCATCAATTTTTTTAAGCTTTGGAATTACATAGGAGGTAAAGTTGGTTCCATTTTGTTTATGATAACTTGAGGGAATCCATAACTAATATACTACTTGATCCAAAATGAACTTCGCTGTGCTCACAACATCCAATTTGCTCAAGTTTTTGGTTTCTACCCATCTAGTTAGATGGTCTATGGCAACTATGATGTATTTCGCACCTCCTATACTGATACTCAGGGGTTCCATAACGTCTATTGACACAGTGTGCCACGCGAATCCAGAGCGTACTAGCCTGTATCATGTTATATTCTTATGAGGGTTTGTGGAGTTGGCATTTTACACAACAGGCAGGTAGTTGGCAACATCATAGTTGATTATTTTTAGTAGTAGTACTGGTGAATATGGTCCATGGTTTTTCTCACGCCACCATGGCCAATGACTTTGTGTGCAGCTCATATTATTTCCACTTGTTCTGACGGATTTGGGAATAATAACCGTTTTCTGTCAGTTGTTAATAATACCTGTCCATTTTTATCTCAGTTTTATACATTACTTTTCTTAACTCAACTTAAACTTCCTGAGGTTTATCCCTGACATTTCCTCCAATCATCTTTAAGTATATTCACCCAATTTATGATAGACAACTTGGACAGCAGGTAATCTTAATAATCTATTAGCATTTTGATGCGCTGATCTGGGCTGGTGTAGTATCTTAAAATATAGGATTTTAATTTTAAAGCCTATTGGGCCAATCGCCCCTCTGGTTCCTTCAGGGTATGGAGCCAGCATAAAGATGAGTGGCATATCACCATTTTGAAGTGTGTTCCATTGATGTACACTAATAATTGCTTGCGTGCATAGATCATCACAAGGCATTTGTTCTCCATCATGGTATAATTCCCTCTGCTGTCATTTCTGTTTGAATCACATAGGCCGCCGGATGTTCTTCCCCATCTTCATCCACTTGACTCAAAACGGAACTAATTGCTATCAACGAAGCATCAGTTTGATTGATGAATTTCAGATTGAAATTTGGGCACTTTAATACAGAAATGGTCATAAAATATTAGCGTAATTCATTGAATGATTCTTGGGCTTCTTAATCCACGCAAATTCTTTTTTTCAAATCCTTTAATAAATGGAATAAAGGCTCTCTGATTTTTTGTAAAATTCTTTATGAATCAGCAATAGTAGCCGACCATCCCAAGAAATACTTGGATATCCCAAATGCTCTTTGGGATCAACATCTGTCCAATTGCTGCAATCTTCTGCTGCTGAGGTTGCAGCTCACTGGAGTTGATAAAAAACCGAAGTACTCAAGCTCCTTCTTGAAGAGTGACTTTTCTTCAGCTTGATTTTCAAGTTCACCATCACTAGGCACTTATATACTTCTTCTAAGTGCTCCAAATGGTCCATGAAGGTCCAGTTAAATACATTTATATCAACTAGCTATACTAAGACACAGAATAGCTTCAGCTCACTGAGGATAGAGTATATTGCTCTCTGGAATTTGGCCGTCACATTACACAATCCCTGGGGCACTTGGGTAGGCTGATAAAGTCTCTGTAAAATTTTAATCGCACATTTCTCTAGGTCCTCCTTTGGTAAATTCTTTTTCCACTATCCCAAAATTTAATTCATTTTACAAAAAGTATTTTTCATTCCCTAAGCAATTGAGAACTTCATCTATCCTGAGAAGTGGATAAGAACCTTTATAATTGCTTTTGTAAATTTATGGTAATCAATCATAAAGCAATTTTATTCATCCTTCTTTTTCACTATGAGGATTGGACTAGCCCATGGACTTGAAAATAGAACAAGGAGACCATGATCAACTATCTTGCTGATTTCTTCGCTGACTTCAGATTTAACAGCTCTTGACCTTCAAACAGGTCTCATCCATATTGGCATATATTCCCCAGTGTTGTCCTTGTGGATCACGTTCTTTGCGCATCAAGTCATAGTCATCTTGGGTGAATATCTCCTAATATCTCTTAGATTATTGATGTACATCTTCTTGTACTGTTCAGATAAATCAGCCAGCTGATCTCAATCTACTAAAACGTTAACACTTTTGGCAGTTTCCACCAGCAATACCATTTCAGTTAAACTTCTATAATTATGGAACTTGCTGATCTCTGCCATCAGGATTAAATGCAGAAGCGCAATAACTTGATTTTTACTATCTTAATCAGTTTAGTTCCCATATTTTCCAGTAGAAAGTTTATTTCTCTGTGTCCTGGAATAATTATTACTGTTGCTACCCATGGCTTGGTTCTTGATTTCCTCCATAGGATAACAACTTCTCCATTTAGTTGCTCTGGGACTTTGAGAATTAACCCTTTGTTGATGTTAATTTGCATCCCAGGAAGTATATTATCCATTTATTTTGCTCTCATTGGTATCCCAAAATTTTCTAGGATCTCCTTCAGCATCTCACTCCATTTTCAGCCAACCAACTTATACTGGATGAGAAAGATGCCATCATTGTAAATTAAGTTTAAAAAATTGTTCTTCATAGTCAGCAGTGGTTCTCCTTCCTGCCAATATACTATGGGCAAGGTCTGCCCTAGAATGATCTCGGTATTTGTCAGACAATTACAAGTCTGATGTTGTATAAAGAGTGATTTGGGTTTCAATTTAAAATGAAATCGCCAAAAACCCTGGCCAAATTCGTGGTGAAACCCTTTGAATCAGGGCAATACTTTTAATATCAAAATAAAGCTTGGACAAAAAGCTCAAGTTCAGGTAACAGGGATATTCTGAATCATTGGCGGAATTAAGGAAGCCATTTGGAGGTCCCTCCCTGTCATAAAACTACTCTTAGTCAAGTTACACTGCAAAGATTAGCCCCTTTTATAGTGTCAGAGAGGGTCAAACAAGGCAAAAATATTTTCCTGCCTTCTGATTGGACTAAATAATTAAACTTCGTTTCTCATGGGTGCATTTTCCTAGTTGTTGCTTCCCCATCTGCCCTCACATTGAAGTGAGGTGAGTCTCAACCAATCCAATAGGACAAATCCCAATATTCCCAAATTTGTATGTTACTAAGAACTCTGAACTTCGAGCCTTGATGTTTAAACATTAGCATTGACTTATCAAGATGATTTTCTTTTTATCCCTTCGCTGATACTATTAAAAAACATAAAACCTCAAGTTTGTAGTATAAACTTTTAGAGTTTACTATTCTAACTAGTGTTAAAAAACCCCCTTTACGTTACTTTGGCAGTAGGGATTTAATTCTCCTGTAATATTGTTGAAATCTGAGCCCAATTTGCACCAGTGAGCATAAAACCTTCCCTGATTCCAACAATTGGTGCTCACTACAGGTGATAATCACCACAAACCCAACTTAAAATGGAGGCTGTTGGGGGATTGACCCTTCTAGCCTCCCCGTTGCTTGTGAACCAAGAATAGCTGCAGTGTAAAACAGCTTGTAAATTCTATAGTTCAACTCAAAAAATCTTGAAAAGCACTTTTGAATTACGAGGATCGCTCACTTGATAAATTAAGTCCTACATGTAAGTTTGGGATGAAGTTTGGCCAATTGATCCTTGATTTTGCCTGTGGCTTACGGTATTTTGACCGTTCAGAAACTCACTAGGCGAATTCATATAGCCCTGATTCTTATGGTCAATTTTGGGCTT
Source organism: Massospora cicadina (assembly GCA_022478985.1). Classification (NCBI taxonomy): domain Eukaryota; kingdom Fungi; phylum Entomophthoromycota; class Entomophthoromycetes; order Entomophthorales; family Entomophthoraceae; genus Massospora; species Massospora cicadina. The sequence goes on from JAKSZP010004455.1 coordinate 23,182, forward strand.
AGTTTTCCCTTTGTATTTAAGAAATTCATCCAAGCCAGGAAAAGGTACAAGATGCGGATTCTGAGGATCCAGCTTACTGACACTCTCCAAAAGAGACTTAAGATAAAGCCCAGAAAGAAGATTAAAATAATAAATCTTTTATTAAGACAAAATAATTTAATAATTATTAAATAGGACAGGCGCCAGTACTTATACCTCTAGGGCATCTCCTGGTCACATTTGAGCACGCAATTTCAACAATATATCTTTCACCTCAGTTTGGCCCTTGAACAGATATGACTGAGACCTATTGCTAGGTTTATTGGTGACAAATACTCGCATGTTTAGGAGGATTTCAGGGACAAGAATTAAAACAACAAGCGCATAAAATTATCCTAGGATCATCTTGAAATGAGTTTTGTCATACTGCTGACAAAATATGGTTCTGGGAGATTTTGGCATCATTTTAAATAAACGATGTACCCTTAATTGGTATGTTAGCTGGCCTCTCTCGATAGCACTAGGTATTCCCATTTGGGAAGTCCATATGCAAGTGCTATTGTGCTGGCTTTGCATATCGCCATATAAAAATATTTTAGGACCAGCTCAAAATAAGTTTTCATCATAAAGCTAACATAAACGACTCCCTTATTTGGGATATCAACTTTCCCTCTTGATAGCACTAGATACTCCCATTTGGGCGGTCCATGTGCAAGTGCTATCATGCCAATTACGCATAACAACATACAAAATTTCTTAAAGCAGAAAAAAACTATGTTTTTTATCTATTTGTTAATGATATTTGTAGATGTTCCCAAACCAGCATCACCACGTTTGTTAAACTCCCAGATGCCCGCAGTAAAGCTGAAAAAGCTTTAGCCAAATATATCAGTGCCATTTTCATAGCTGGCAATTTCCATGAAATACCAATTATTAGCAATATCAAACCACATGCCGCAGATGCCCCATCGCCCTTACTGTCTGCCTTGACATGTACTCTACTATGGGAGGAAGAAGCTGCTGCCAAAGATGAGCCCCCTGAGCCCCCTCCCCTTCCGCCATTAGAGATAAGCGATTTCTGCTGCCCACCTGGTTGGTTGTTTTTGTTTGAAGTGTTTCACTCAATCCGCTCATTTGGGCATTTTGTCTGAACCAATTAGTTACGTTAGTTTTAGTTTCAGTAATGTCCATCCCCTAGTCAGCTTACCTCAAATAAATAAGATATTTTTGGACGTTTTCTTCAGGTCGATCCCAAATGATTTCTCATGTTGAACATTTAAATTAATCCCGATTAGTTTGGACTAGTTGTCAAGTTTTAGTGCAGCATTAATTTTCCCAGCTGTGTGAGTGTATTTGGTCTGAGCTTCTGATAGAATAGTTGGATTGAATTGACATTGAGTAAATTGGCCTGAGATGATGGTTGCGGAGAAGATTAACCTAAATGTGTGAGTGTATTCATCTTGAGGTTTTAATAATATAATTAAATTCACATTGTGATAATTGTCCCAAGATGTGTTATTGCAATAGGCTTTAATTATATTGTTAGCTCGAGCATTAGGAGGATAATCAGCCTGATCTGTTGGTTGTTGAAGGGTTTATTTTTGAGTCTTCTCCAGAATCTAACATATCCCACCACTTGACTCAAACATTAGGCCTAAGATTTCCAATTACCTTCATTAATATTCATAATATGTTAATTTTGGACTAAACTGCTGACAAATCCCGAGCAGGATCATTTTATTGTTAATTTCAGTCCAAACTGCCAATAATTCTGAAGCAGGATCCTCTTATGTTAATTTTGGCCTGAACTACCAATGAGTCCGGGGTTTGATCCTCTCCCCATCCTCAAGTGTGAACTAAAGTATCAATTAGGTGTTATATATTTTTATTCTTTTAATTTATATACTTTTTTCTTTTATTTTTATTTTAAATTTATTTGAGGTAAGAAAACTAGGGAACAGATATTACAGATACAAAAATAACAACCAAAAACACAAACCAAAAGCACTAAATAAGTGGCAAGATACCAAAACAAAAAGGAAAATAACCTACCAGGTGTAGCAGTTGTGAACTGCTTATTCCACCATGGCAGAGGGGGGATCAGGCATATTAATAAACCATCTTCACAAATGAAGAAGCAGATCAAAGCTGAGAGCGAAGGGGTGGGGGCATCCGCAGGATGTGGGTCAAGGAAAAATAGAAAATTGTTAATTTTTTTGGTAACAATATGGGCCTGGAGCATAGCCTCCAGGAATTTAGAAACATGGTGTTCAACTTGTATGCATGCATTATGAGCTGAGAAAAGTTTGTGATATTGTCTCTGGTGATGTGCATGGTGGGGGAAAATTCTGCCAGTGCATCAACTTGCTTGATAGCAGAGTTGACAGTTTCCCTTAATCATTCAATTTCCACTTTTACAACCTCAGGTAAATTGGCGGGGTAAGCGATTAGATATAGGCCTTCATTAAATTCAGTGACAGATAGTGCCGCAGCTTTGCAGAGATGGTGGCTAACAGGAGAGGCCACTGTGGCCTCGGCAAGTTAATGGTCACTCAAGAATGGGGTAGCGGTGGGTTTGGGGACATATTTCTTGGTTGGGAATGGGGCATCAAAATCTGAAGGTAGCTATGATTCCAAATTAATTGGAAATTCGGGAGGTGGGACAATTTCCCCAGATTCAGTTAATTCATCCAATTAGTCCCATGGATCTTGGTTGCGCATGATTGATTCAGAAGGATGTGGTTTTGGTTGGGTAAGCTTTGGGGCATGAAATTGGTTGGATTGAATTTGGTCCAAACCTGCTCCTTATTGGGTGTGTTGTGAGAAATTAAGCTGACTTGGGCTTTGGTTGCACAGGTTTTGTTAATTTTTGAGCATTCATCTGGAGGGGGTGGGGCAACCAAAATCCTTACTCAAATGCTGTTTGTGTGGCCTCATGTGTGGGCTTAGCGGATTCCACTTGTTTTTAATTGTAGCTACAGTTTTTTTAAATGATCCAACTCATGGCAGAGAGGGCAAACGGTGAAGCTGTTGTCAATACAAGCCCAAAAGAAGTGATCTGGTGCAGATGGGATATGAGCACGTGGTGGGATGTGCTGGGCTATGGTTGGCTGGTGGGGGGTAATGGTGGCCATTTCCCATGGTGCTGCTAACTGCTCAGCTCTGCTTGGGACCAGGAAGTGGAGGACGGGGTTTGTACCATATTTGGACAGCCCCATCATCAATTCTTCATAGAGTGTTTGAGGGGAAAGGTGAAAAGGAAGGTTTGCAAAAGTCACCACCATTGTGGTGTCAGTGGGGAGGCATGTACGGGTTGTGGTAATAGGTGTGTTTTTATATATTAAGAGTGTAGTTGCAGCAGCAGCTGCATCCTCTTCAGTGGGAAAACCAAAATCAAAATAGCCCTTATAAGGGCAGAAGTCAATAAATCCCACTGGTGAAAATGTGGACGTTGCCAGCTCAATTATCTCATTGTCAGCATATTGGAAAAGATGCCCATATCCAACTTGGAGGCAAAAGCAAATATTGGATTGGGGTAGGGAAAGTGGGTGGGGGTGAGTTGGGTGGAGTCGAGCTAAGTGTAATAATAAGTCCCTTGGAGGGACAAATCAGCCCAATGCATTAGGTGGACTGGATTAACCAGTTTGCATGCATTTGCCTCCTGGTTGGAAAATGATAGCAGGTGGAGCGCCACTGCCCCATGCTGGGGCAGCAGGTGGCAGATCCACTGACATAAATGGAAAACTGATATGGTGTAGGTGGCAATGGAAAATTTAATGGATGCTTTTGATAAATTCAGGCAAAAGTGATGTCAAGCGGAAAGAAAAGTTTTTATTATTATTTCATTTTTTTCTTTCTTACTATAACTTTTTTTGTCAAGCAATGCTAATAGCATATATTTTTTGATTGGCCAAGCTCATGAACCTTTTATAAACTTTAAGTGGACACAGTTGTATATACAATTGGCCATAACATGTGCTGCCTTCTCCATGTTAGTCAATTTATGCAAATTGGCCATTATGACAGCATTGTTAAAGCTGATTAGAGTCTTCAATGTTTTTGCTAACAGTATCCAGCTCAGTCCAAACATAATTTTAAAATCATTGTGCTTTGAATTTAAGTCTAGTTAATTTCTTTGGCACAAAGTGGCATGTATGGTGAGTCATTCAGTGCTTTCAAATGTAAGGTCAATCAGGCTTTTCATATCCACATGAGCTCCCCCAATGTGATAAGACACAAGGAGTAGGAGGTACCCACATCAGAGCTAGATTACAACTTGTTGTCACAATTTCATCTGGCCAAATCTGTCAGATACTGGTTATGTTGGTCCATTTTAGAGAGTGTCACTGATTTTGAGTGAGCACCAGTTGTTAAATTATGAGAATTTCTCACTTGATAAATTAAATCCTGAACGTATATTTGGGACATAATTCGGCCAGTTGATCCTTGATTTTGCCTGTGGCTTACATTATTTTGACCATTCAAAAACTCTAGGCAAGTTCAAATAGCCTCGACTCTTCTGGTTGATTATTGGCTTATTTTCCCTTTGTATTTGGGAACTTATCCTGAGGCAGGCAAAGGTACAAACTGTGGATTCTGAGGATTCAGTTAGATGACACTCTTCAAAAGGAACTTAAGATAAAAACCAGTAAGAAGATTAAATAAAAGAAATCTTCTATTAAGACTAAATTATTTGATAATAATTCATTAGGCCAGGGCCAGTATATATATCTCTAGGGCATCTCCTGGCCACATTTAAGCACGCAATCTCAACTGATTATTTTCCACCTTAGTTTTGGCCCTTGAAAAGATATGCTGAGACCTATTATAGGTTTATTGGTGTCAAAATACTCTCACATTTAGGAGGAATTCAGTTAAGAAAATCGCAACAACAAGCGTGCAAAATTGTCTTAGGATTATCTCAAAATGAGTTTCATACTGCTGACAAAACACAAATTCTGGGAGATTTCAGCATCAATTAAAATAAATGATGTACCCTTAAATGGGGTGTCAGCAGGCTTCTCTTGATAACACTAAGTACTCCCATTTGGGTGGTCCATGTGCAAGTGCTATCATGCTGATTACGCATACTGACATACAAAATTTGCCTAAGGTGGAAAAAGGATTATGTTTTTTGTCTATTTGTTCATGAGATTTGTAGATGTTTTCTTAACTTTGATCTCAAAAATTTCCATGTCTATATTTGATACTAATCCCAATTAGTTGGGACTAGTTGCCTATTTTTAGTTCAGTAATAATTGTCCCAACTGTGTAAGTGTATTTGGCCTGAGCTTCTGATAGAATAATCAGATTAAGTTGATTTTGGGTTAATCATCCTGTTCCGAGTGGTTGCAGAAAGATCAACCTAAATGTGTGAGTTTGAGTCCTAAAATTTGATAATATAATTAATTCCATATTGCGATAATTGGCATGAGCTGTGATATTGCAATAGTCTTTAATTATAGTATTAGCTTGAGCAACAGGAGAATAAAAGGCCCAATCTGTTGGTTGTCAAAGAGTTTATTTTTGAGTCAACAACAGTATCTAACAAGCACCCTTTCTATGGAGCCACTCCAGTAGTTCTAAAACCCCCTTTGCGAGACAAGTTTACCCCAGGTGAGGGTAGCATCACCTTTTTCTTCTAGGTTTATTGTTTGTTATGGAAGGAGCCCCCAATGAGCAGAAAATTAAGTACCTCCTCCCTTGCTTGAGTAGCCTGGCCCAAGAGATAATGGTTTAAATATGGCGACGCTCAGCACCTGGGCGAGATCAAGGAAGCACTTGTGAAAGAATTTGGTTCAGCCCAAAGTTTACGCCGGAGGAAATAGGCCTTCAATTGCCTTGGCATGCAGAAGGAAGAATTGATCTCCTTTTTGTTGAACATTTCTATAGGGAAGCTTAGCCACTATTACTCACAAAAATGCTACCCTTGATGATGCCCTTGCGGTCATTCTAGCTGGCTTAGCTTCTCACCCTCCTATAGCCCAGCACTTGTGGTGCAGCTTGAACCTGATCTTCCTCCACCCAACCAAACTGAGGCTCTCAAGCCCGTAAGTCAGGGTGCATCATCATCAATAGGGCAGCGCTCCCTGCCACCACCTTGCCACCAAGATCTTCTTTTGTTCTCCCAAGAGCACCCCCACGTGGCTCCTAAGCCTAAACCCCTTTCTTTTGTGCCATTCGCTTCCACTAACAATGGTTTAAAGACCAGGTCACCAAAGCTAAACCGCCTGTTTCACTAAAGCACAAAGCAGCTGAATAACCCAAAGCTAGCGTAATTAAAGTGTCCACCTCCACGATGCTATCTCCTCAGGCCTCCACCTGAAGGTTCTTCTCCTCCAGTGGCCCCAAAAGTTATTGCAGTTACGATGCTCCCTTCAAAAACCAATAGGGTAGATGAGAAGCCAAACAGAACTCCCCTGTGAGGAGAACAAGCTGGTTTCTCAGTCCCATCTTTGAAACTCTTTGAGGTGCATTGACAATCCCTTTGATGACGAGACTAAAGGAGGTGATGAAGACGCAGGCTATTATGTCTTGGGAGCCCCCATGGAAGTGCAGATTCCGGATAGGCTGAGGCCTGAAAGTATTGATATAGCCATGTACCACAACGAGCTTATTTTCAACAGTTTTTAAGGTTTTCAGAGGTGATTAATACTGCCTATGATGCTGACCAGCTTATTGGTACAGTGATTTGATCTATCCATCAGGTTCATACCCTTGAATTTATAAAAGATAAATACCCTGCGATGGCTTAACTCCTTGCCACAAATTTCCAATTAAGAAGGTTATCGCCCTCCCCCTACCTTAGGTAGCACAATAACTAAGGTTGAGGTTGTTATAAATAAGGTGCGAGTTCTAGCCATCCTTGATATAGGTGCTCCAGTGAATGTGGTCTCTTCAAAGCTCATCAATAAAATTAAGTGGCGCTTGACCTGGACTATTCGCAAGAGATCAGAACTTCAGGGCCTAACTACACAAGAGCTATTGAAGCCTACTCTTCTCTACCCATAAATTTGGGAAACTCCTACAGGCTGCCCCCGCTGTGGCATTAAACTATAGCGCATACTACCTACTCATTGGCACTCAATAGATAGATTATGAAATAATCCATAATATGAAACAGTGATTTCTCTCTCTTCTAAATTGCAAAGTTCCCCTAGTATTTACCAACAATGAGCTCAAGAAAAAATAATACACCAGCATCATTGAGTACCCTTCTTCCGCCCTCACTCTTACTTATACAACGTTGGGAAGAAACACAAAAATCTTCCTGACTCCGCGGATGTTTCAGTGAGCATTCCCTTGTATGCGTCAGAAGAGGTAGTAGTCAAAGCGGCTTAGCAAAAGGTGTAAGATACCAAGATTACTATGCAATTTCCCGCGAAACTGCCTTATGCGCTTAACAAGCATTAATGGAATAAATCCTTTGGAACCTAGGGTATTGCCAGGTATCCTAGACCCTGCCTACCAGCGACCTAATAATCTTCTGATAGGAATCTCACTAACAAGGACATGGTTGTAATGAAACATCAGGAGATTGGAAAAGCCCTGCTGATTTCAATTGAAAACATCCACCAAGGCAATTATAATGGGTCTATGCTAGATATGAGACTACGCACTGACCAAATGATATTTGCTTTGCCCAACGTTCAAATTTCCAAAGATCTACTCCATTGAGCTTAATTAAGTTCATTCTTTATTGGAGTCTTAAAGTTAAATTTTCTCAAAATCTGATACTGACTATGGGCATATGAAGGGTTGGACTCATGCCATTGATGTTGGTGATGCCAAGCCTATTTAATCCAAGCCTTATCATAAATCAAAAGTTGAAAAGCTTCATATGAGGACGGAGCTTAAACAGCTGCTGGATGCGGGGCTACTGGTGTTTTCAAAAGCCCTTGGCCATCTCCATTATTGCACATAAAAAGAATAATGGTTGGCATTGGGTAGTTATGTACTACCGCAAACTTAACAATATCACCAAGAAGGACAGCTACACAATCCTGCAAATTGACGGCGCTTTGGCCCAACTCTCTGGGTCAAAGCTCTTTTCCGCCATGGACTTGGCTAGCGGATACTGGCAGATGGACCTTTCTCCACAAGACCAGAAAAAGCGTGCACTTATCTGCAGTGAAGGTCTCTTCCAACCTACCTGATTACCACAAGGGTTGTGCAATGCACCCGCAAGTTTCCAGCGAGCCATGGACCACATTTTGCAGGACCTGGCTTAGTTGCGTGATTGTTTATCTTGACTTTTACCATCTTCTCCCAAACATTCAATGAGAACCTTTCTCACTTAAAGTAAGATTTACAATGCCTGCGGGACTCTCACATTAAGCTGAAGTCTACCAAGTGTACTTTCTTCTAGAAGAAGTTGTATTTCCTGGGCCACTCCATCTCCCAGATGGGATCCAGAAACTCCATGGTAAGGTTGAGCCGATATCCAAGGTGCCTGACCCCAAAACCCTTCGCGATATTCAGGCGTTCCTAGTCATGATGGGATATTACCATCAATTCATCCCCAAATTCGCTCAGCTCAGTGAGCCCCTTGTACGACTTTTAGCTAAGAATACCCTTTTCCCTTGGGTACGGAACAACAGGCTGCTTTTGAAAATCTAAAAAGGCTGCTGCAGCGACGGCCAATCCTATGCAACCCTGACTATAGTAAACCATTCATGTTGTTTACTGATGCCTCCAACTACGCAGTTGAAGCTATCTTCGCTCAACTTTATGAGCATGGAGTTTATCACCCCGTTTCATACTTCAGCAATGTTCTTTTTAAGGCAGAACGCAACTATAGCGTTACTGAAAAGGAGTTCCTTGCCATCTTGCTCTGTTAAATTTACCTCCCTTTCTTATATAGGAACTCATTTAAAGTGGTTACAGACCACGCCTCTTTAAAGTGGTTACAGAATATGCTATATCCCACTGGGCGGTTGGCACGCTGGGCCTTGAAGCTCCAGCACTATGATATGACCATTGTGCACTGAGTCTGGACAAGCCACATAAATGTCGATGGGTTGACTTGCTGCCCATCCTTCACTTAGATAATAGTGAATCAGAGCAGCTACATGACCTCCTATGATCACTGATGCTTGGGAGGATGATGAAAACACATCCAGAATATGCTAGCTCAACATTCCCATAACACTAAGGTGGATAATGAGAATCTATACAGAAAAGCATGGGTGAACTGGCTTTCCTACCTCCGACCTTCAGAGTGAATCTCTGTCATTATGGAGTCTCATGCCCTCCTAGGGCATAGCAGAGTAAGGAAAACCTATGAGTGGGTGAAAGAACGCTACTACTGGGAGGGTATCATGGAGACCATCATAGAAGTCCTGTACGCCTGTCTGACATGCAAAAAGTAATCCAGCTTTAAAACCAAGTATCAATATCAACCTACCACTCCTCAACAGCCCTTACACACCATAAGCCTAGATGTGGTTGGCCCTCTACCCCAAACTACAGGTGAAAATCGATATATCTTGGTAGGTATTGATCACTTTACCAAATGGGTCGAGGCTGTGTTTCTCCCAGCTCTGACGGCTAAAGCCACGGCCACTTTCCTCCACCAGTATATCTTCACTTGACACAGTTGCCCCCTAGTTCTGCTCTGTAATAATGGTAAAACTTCACCTCTGGAGTGGTAAAGATCCTCGCTACCTCCATTGTCACGCAACAGCTCTTTTGTTCCCCCTACAACCCTTTGATCAATGGTACTGTGGAAAGATCCAATGGTACCCTGGTCTCTATATTACGGAAATGGCCACTTCAGACCCCCTTCCTTGGGATCAGTACTTACCAAGTGCCCTCATGGCCTACCGTATCAGTTACCACTGGATCCTTAAGATGACTCCTTTCCATATATTATATGGACGGGAGCCTGGGGTGCCAGAATTATTAGCCAAAGATTTTCCCTTTTAGGAATGAACCTGAGCAAGCCATGAAGAAGTTGTCCCAGCACATCATTCAGTTAAAATCAGAGGCTATGACTAATTTGGCTAAAAGCTGTCACAAAAAGAGGGTCAAGCTGCTAATGAGCTCTGGCCCCCTCTTTCTTCCTTCCTGGTATCTGAATTGGTGCGTTACTACCACAATCATATCACCCCTAGAAGGGAGAAACTCGGGTCTATTTGTGAAGAACCTTTTGTAGTCACTTATGAGCAAGGGGAGGAGTACCCCATTAAATCCCTTGCTATAGGAGTTACTATCAACTGAGTTCATGGACAATTCTTGCGGCGTTATTCTCCCCCAAACACTCTTGAAGGGGTGATATTGGATAATTACAAGTACAATGTTGTATAAAGAGTGATTTGGGTTTCAATTTAAATCAAAACTAGCCAAAAGGCCCTGGCTGACTCTTTGTGTAGCTCTTTGAAATAGAACAATTCTTTTATATTAATAAAACTCAACCAAAAAGCTTGAGTTTGGGCAGCAGGGATATTCTGAATCATTGGCGGAACCAAGGAAGCCATTTGGAGGTCCCTCCCTGTCATACAACTACTCTTAGTCAAAATACACCATGATGACTGGCCCCTTTTATAGGGTTTGAAGGGATACAACAAGGCGAAAATATTTTCCTGCCTTCTGATTGGACTAACTAATTAAACTCCTTTCCTCATGGGTACATTTTCCTAGTTGTTGCTTTCCCATCTGCCCTCACATTGAAGTGAGGCGAGTCTCACCCAATCCAATAGGTTGAATCCCAATATTCCAAATTTGGATATTACTAAGCACTCCATTCTTTAAGCCTTGCTGATTAAACATTAGCATCAATTTATTAAGAATGTTCACTTTTTTATTCCATCGCTAAAACTATTAAAAACCATAAAACTTCAATTATTTAATATCAACTTTTAAAGTTTTATTATTCTAACTAGTGGTAAAAAAACCCCTTTACGTTACTTTGTCAGTAAAGCTTTATTTTTTTCTGCAATATTGTTGAAATTTGGGGCCAATTTGCATCAGTGAGCATAAATCCTTCCCCAATTCCAACAATATTCTCCATAAATTAAATTTCACTCCATACTTTCTCAGGAACTTCGTTTAGATAAGGATATTATAATTCTGATTTTCCAACATGATTGTGGGAGCTGATACAAGTGAACCAAGCTGTAATGGCAGCTTATTGTAGGCTCCACATGATATTGCCATATCTGGTCCGTCCATTCCAAATTCCTTCTGGTGTTTGAGATCTGGAAAAATCTATATTCTTATCTTATTTGGTCAAAATGATGTTAATGGGCACTCCACTGTTGATGATTGCCTTCACTCTCACTTGGTTAACTATAATTCTATATAGTTAGACTCAGAATATTGTAATAGGGTATTTATTAAATATTTTGGCAGCACTATTTGCCAAATTAAGAGAATGAATTAGTTGAGCATATGGATCAGGAAAAGATTCCTTGATTGCGCTAATAAGAATAACATGTTTGCCTTATATAAGCTTGTCTTGAGTAACTCCTCCTGGCTCTTGTTAAGTCAAATCTTTTCTGCTTGCTGATGAGCATACAGTTGAGAAACTTTCTTTACAATTTTGGGGTCAATTCCCTTTGTTTTGGCTCAAATGATGGCGTTCACATCCATATTAATAACCTGATATAGTGGGTCGGTTGTTTCATCATCTACAAAGAGAACAGAAATGTCTAAATCATTGTTCATAATACTGGGGAACATGTTTAATCACGGTGCCAGATTAGTCTTTCTCTAGACTGCAGTATCTTTTCCTAGCTCCTGACTGATTTCCTTCTCCTTTTCTTGGACTAAGGACCTGATACTTAGGCTTCTTGCTCCAACATTTGGCAGCTACATGTCCAAATTTAGCGCATTGAGGGAAGAAGATCAGCATTTTGTACACTCAGTTATGTACTTTTGGTTTGTTCATCCAAAAAATCTCAATTTGATTGCTCCTTATTCATCTTGGCGAATTTTACAGTATTTTGGGCTTAAGTCTATATCACTTTTTAATGCTCAGTTTGGGGCAGTAAAAGTGGCTCCCAACATCTTCAAATGATTCACCATTTGAGATGCGGACATTTGTGTCACCAACGCTGAAGCCATTGTTCAGTGAAAATAATGATAGGGCCATAATGCCACTTTCATCATTATTTGGCAATAAAATCCGTTAGCACTTCCGCAATGGCTAGGTTCTATAATTCTTGGTAGAATCATTCCGTGAAGCTACTAAGGTCTCATCTTTTTGTATTTATTCCCATAAATTTCTGCTTGTGGTTAGACATCCGTGTAGGGCTTCTGAGTTATAATATAATAGCTTCCTTGGCCTCCAGATAAGATCAAGTGTCCCTGTTTATATTGGGTAACACCAGATTCTGAAATCAGTGTTCAAACAGTTCATGACGACCACTGATTTTTGTTGGTTAAAAAGCCAAACACTGTCATCTTAAATAATTGAAAAAATGCAGGGGCATTATACCAATGAAATGCGGGTAATTTTGGTTTGCTTCAAAATTTATCTGTGGCTCCACTAGCAGTTGAATCCTAATGACAGCTCTATTGACCATGGGAGTAACTTCAGGTGTCACTCCAGAATTGTTCCAAATGACCCAGGCATATTTATGGGTGGGTTATTAGTCTCAATTGAAGGTTCAAGCGTTTTGTTGTCAACTTCTTTTACCTCCATTAGTGCATAATTGTATTTATGGTTCTCATGTTCTTCTATATGTTTCAATTGTCACGCTATCTCTTCAGTAAGCCAGTGTAGGCGTTCTCAGTCTTCTTCTCTCTTGGTCTTCTAGTACAATACTTCTTTGATTAGTTCACCATCCCTGCGCTTCATGGAGATGACTTTTCCATAGAGGTCATTGTTAATTTTTCCCACTTGTTCGACTTCTTCCTCATCTTTTGTCACCCGTTTTAATGCAGTGAAATTGTCCTGTGACGCCGAGTTAAGCGCGTTCTTGGTGACAGTTTTGTGCTCCATTTAAATCTTGTGTAGTTTGTTCTTATAAAACATGTTTAATTTGATCTTCCTATTAAATCTCGGTTAAATTCAACTACCCCCTGTAGTGAGCACCAATTGTTAAATTTTGGAGCAGGTAGTGACTCAATTGAGCACCAATTGTTGATCTTGAAATTTTTGTCTCTTTCTATATGATAGCTCATTTCAGCTCCCTTGTTCAACTGCACAGGTTCTTTGTATGTGCGTTGTTTGACTTGTTGATTATAGATTATAATGGACAGTAGTAATATTAAGACTACTACTCTAGTTGAGCTTTTTTTCATCTAAGGTGGTTATTAGGTCCAACGCCAACCTGGTGCTTGTCCTAATCTTGAATAGTATTCTGGAATATCTGTATTGACTTATCCTCTTTGGTAGAACTTGACCTTGCTCAGTTCAGAGTTTCTTCCTGTCATTTTTATAGACTTAAAGTAGGATTAGGTTACGTGATTATTCTTTCTTATTGTCATGCAGTATCCGCGGAGATCAACAATATATAGACAAAGGATCATCTTGCCCTTCCAACCCTAACCACAAGAGCACTGGTCTTAATTATAAAACTCTATTGATAAATGTTTATTCAATCAGACCTTGATCTCCTTTATTATAAAAAAACAAGGAAGTTATATGGAATTCAGCGCACATCTTTCTAGTTGGCATCTCAAATGAGAACAGAAGCCATCATTGATAAAATAACCCTCCAGGGTTGCGCAAAAGATAATTTTCCTCATTAAATTACTTGGGTTCTCTCCCTTACTCGACTGCATCTTCTGATTTGAAACAAAGAACCTGTCCCAACATCTTCACTCAAACCTCATCAAATTACCCTTATATTGGAACAACTTGTTTAGGTAATGGGACTCTTACCCCATAAACAGCAGATTGCAACCCAAAAAAATGTTAACTCGATTCTTTTTGTACCACAGGTGGCATTACTCTCCAGTAACTCATAAACCCCTTTGTTGATTGACATCTAAACTTGATCAACTCCTACAAGCCAATTAAGTTATTAATGATTTAATTGACTCCCTAATCACTTGTTTATTGTCAGGGATCATCCCCTAAAAAACACTCATTAATTGGAAGATCATAATCTGGAGGATCAATTAATATTTGTTGTGAATATTTCTCTGACCATTTGTTATCATATCTATTATAGATAACTACAACACCACTAGCGGGATGAATCACAAGTGGACAAGCAGATGTTTATAATTGATGAAGCTGAGTAATGCAGGCAAAAATTCCAACAGATGGCTAAGTTTATTATGGAAGATGTTATTTATTGTCACTTTTGCCCACATTTTCTGTTGATTGACATTAAGATTAATTCACATCCCAGATAGTTTCTAAGCTCAATGGTTTGGTGAGTATACACGGGGTATTTCTAGCTCATCATCCTGAAAACAACAGCACCATTGAATGGGGTAAACAATGCGCTTGTTGGTGGGACCATCTAGTACTAAAAAAACAATGCGCTTGTTGGAATTTTTCATAAGATAATTATGGTGAAGTTGTCCAGCTGATATTTTCTTGCCTTCCGACATTTTTGCTTTATATTATATCTTATCATTCAGCCATGGGGCATTCCACGCTCACTATACTTCGTGGGAAGCAACTGGCGCTTCCCCCAATTTTGTATTCTTGTGTCACTCATAAAATGTATATGATTTTCTCAAATATTTAGAAATTTTTGTGCAGATGTTAATCCAACTACAAATTAAAGCTTATTCTAATGTGCTGGCTTAAAAAAGAGATCATATGGACGAGATATCGAAGACTAGTGGCCTTTATCCCACTTTTCTGTTAGGAACGTTTTGTACTATGATAACCATGGGTTTGGAAGAGCTAGCAAGTTGGAGCACATATGGAATAGACTTTAGATTAACAAGAAGACATCCTCAGATGCTTACACTTTGAAGGATTTTATTAGAGGTCATGTTAGTATCTAGATCACGCTAAGCTCTTAAAGAAATATCAGAAGAGATCTGACCCAAAGGCCCCAAGTTTTTAATAAGTTAGTTGACCACCTCACATCTTTGCTCCACAGTTTGGTCAAGTGGGGAAAAATGCTATAATTAGTTTGACAAACCAAGTAAATTCTATTATTTATAATTACTTTTATCTCTATTTTAACTTATAAGTAGTTGCTGGATTCAATCAGTTTATAGGAACTAATCACCCACGGCCCATGTTTTTTATATGTAGTGGCCTAACGCATCAAATTACCAATAACTAAATCTCTAAAACCCACTAACGCAACTCTCATTTTTCTTAATTATGGCCATTGAATCCTTAATCATAAGTAGTATATCAACTCTTATTTTAGTTTAGCGTATTATATTATGTTGCTAATGTCAGCAAAAAATCATTTGTAATAGGGTCCTAAATTTATTATGGCCACCTGCCACCAATTTGATTACATCCGGCTTATTGCATTTTTTATGAATGTGCCTCAAACCTAGATATTTGCTTTCTAATTAAATTTGGATATTACAATTTTCGCCTACCATTCTGAAGTGCTGTTTAGTAACCATGGTAAGCACCAATGAGAACTCTGGTAGAAGTAGGATATCTGGTGGAATTTCCATCTGGGAAGAGGATCTTTTTCTAAGAGAAAGTTGTAAGAGCCAACATGAAAAAAGATTTATAGAGCGAGCCTGTAAGCCTCTTGCAGTATTCATTAATGGGTTCTCTCTTGTTTTCCTAAATAAAAAGGTATTTCTAAAATATGGTTTTTTGTTATGTTTTGGTCAAAGTTACTGTCTTCAACAGTACACTGCATTTTTGGTGCTTGACCTGTGCGCTTGAGATATGATGCCCTAAAATTGGTTTCAACACTCTATATGGCTTCATGAAGGATGCCCTGATAAGAATACCATAGTAAAAGTTTAATAGGATGATTATGTGGGGCTGATACAATGAGAAAGAAAATCTTAGAGGAAGCACTCTAGGCACTTAACAAGGTGGTTGAGTTGGGTCTCGTGGTATCATTTTTTTCTGTGATGGTCAATGTCCAGCAATAATCCCAGTTTTTTTAGTACTAGATGGGCAATAATCCCAGTTTCTTTTACTAATTGGTTGATTTAATATTTATAGGGGCTCCACTTTTTACTATATCTCTGTTTTAGAATTTGCCCACATTATTATCAACGTAATTATAGTTGAATTGATAAGAATCATTTGTATCTATTAAATTTATTTTAAGCTTGTCAGCCTGGCCCAAATAAGACTGTAATTTGTTGCAGAGTAATAAGCTGGTTTCTTTAGTTCTATGACAAGAATGTCCGATTTAACCCCTCTAATCTAGGCGTTTAGCCTGAGATAACCAGTAATTTTTACTATTTGAGCTGCTGTGCGTAGGTTTTAATACTACTTAAGCAGCTTGGCGATGTGGTCCTCTTGGTGCAAGTGGGGTTACTTCTAGGATGTAGTCAGCAACAACGGCCAAAGAGTCAAAATATCAAGATGTTGTGGGTCAGTTTTGGGATATTTTGAGATCTGGCAGATGTAGAATATCCCATTTCTATTCCATTCTACTCTTTTCCCTGTGCATCAATAACTACAGCTCTCACATGGTGTACCTTAGTTTTGGGCCTTCTAGTATTGCACTGACTGGCGTAGTGCCCCTTCACGCTATATTGGTGGCACATGATGTAGTAGATGATGGGCCTTCCAGGTTTTATGACAGCTTTTCAATCCTCTTCATTATCCTACTGGAGAAATTTAAGACAGCTTTCTCTGTTATCACAATTTTATTTGTTAGGTGCATCAAAGGTCATGGCGCAGCAGTGCAAATAGTTCATTTGCGATATGTTATAATCATCATTTAACAAGGGTAGCTTGACCTGGTACTTTCCTTTGTATGGTTCACAAGAGTTTTGTAGAGTGATTTATACATCATAGTTAATTAGGGTTATTGTGCCATATATACTTGAGCTTTGAGGTAGAATTAATTGAAAAATTCTATGATCTGTGCATTTTTCTTAAAGATTCTGAGGAAGGCAGTTTTCTGGTTGTCATCATCCCCGCTCCAACACATTCCTTAATAATATTGGTCTCTAATTTTATCTATATACCCCATTCTCGCTGATCTTGGGTATCACCTTCTACTGGCTCTTGGGATCCAATGAGTTTATTAAGGTTGCAAGTTTACCCTTGTCAATTGCGAAATCCACGCAAATTTTGAACAGCAAGAGGAAGATGTATATGTTTCCCTTCTTGTCAAACTTCAGCAAATTGATAGGGTTGACCCTAAAACACTGGCGTCCTCCGTGGCTTGGTTGATAATTTGTGGTGTGAGTGGTAGATCAGCCCCCCTGGCTATAAATCCAAAGTTTAGGTAAGATGAGGTGGAGGTTGATAAACTGGCAATGAGAGCTGTAAAAGCTAGTGTTCATCATGGTTGTATGGGAAAACCAGAGCGGCGTGGATAGGGGTTTCCAGCTTGGAAGTTTGTGTTAATTTTCTGGGGGTGAGTATTAAAGTAATAACCACTGGAATATTTTGTCGTGCATGCCCTTTCAATTATAAGATTCAGAATCCTTGGGACTATACTCAGGGGTATTAATGAAAAAATTTCCCAATTTTATGACTGGTGGACCCTGTCAGCGTCTTCAGAGTTCATTTCTGTTTTATCCCAGAACTGGTCCAGTTTGTCAGAGAAGCATTGGCACTAGTGCTCTAATGGTTTCTCGGCTTCTTATATTCCTAGTTTGGCAGTTGTGAGATGGTCATTTAGAGCAACATTTTTAATTTGTAAGGTGGTTATTTCTCAAGCCCTGTGCCTGAGCTAAATTGTTTAATGATCTTTATGCTCCACTCAGATGATTAAAAGTTTGGATTTCTCTTCAAGCTTCCTTTGAGGTCATGGAGTATGTTCTGACCAACCCTGGTGCTCCGTTTGAGGTCATGGATCTGGTTGTAATAATAAAACACTGCACCTGAGAGGTGGATAAACTGCCAGTCCAATTCTTCTACCAGTTTCCAGATGGTGCAACTGGTCTGACCATGTGCATCCTGATTGGCAGATTCTGCGCTGCGTGCCACAACACTTCTGGCTTCAGGTACTTCTTAACCTGGTCGCGGTGATGGCTCACATTAGCTACCCATTGTGATGATGCCCCACGCTGGTCTAGAACCTCACCAATGACGTGGGCCATATTGACATTCAATTGGTTGGCAAGTTCATCTACTCAGAGATGGGCATCAATTGCTTGGTGTTAGTTGTGTGTAACAACTACGTGCACCTCTCAAAATGTAACATACAGTTAATTTTCCATTAATTAGTTGTCCCTGCGTTTTGCCTCTGCAAACTTGAGAAGTCCTTTGATCTTGATAGTCTACCAGGCATGGATCCTCATGAACCATCAGATTGATGGGTGAATATATTGATTAATCATTAAGACTATTTGCAACTGAGTTTTTATCTTATTAATATTAGCGATTATTGTTATCTCTTGGTAAACAATATTTCTCATTCAAGTAATCTTAACTCTTGTGCTTCCTGAACATTCCCAAGTTTGTTTTATTGTTAGCTCCAGCAGATAGGCGTATCCTTGGAGGAGCCACTCTATAACCTCTAGACAATTTTGGGGGATAAATTAGTCATTTATATAAAGACTGGGAGGTCAGCGGTCCCACAGGGATGAGCTTCATGGTGGGGGCATCATTCTCCTTGTTGTCTAAACTACTGAGTTGAAAATGGTTTTCAGTTGGGTTCCTCTACGTCTATGGTTTGAGGAATACTTTTCCTCAGAGCTGATGGCAAATTGATTGAGATCTTAGCTCATAGTGATTGATTCCTCAATTTCTTCAATAATGACATTGAAAGTACCCCTGAAGTGAGCACCAGAATGTCGCAAGTTTGGATTATGACTGGGGGATTTTATTTAACTGAGGCAAGCCAACCAGGGGATGGACAATACCAAGCTCCAATGAGCAAAACTTATGCTAAGCTAAAATTAAATGAACAGAAAGAGACGAGTGTATTAATCGAACCAAATTGAAAAATAAAATAAAAAACTAAAATGAACCAACCAGGTTGGATGTGGTAAACCATTATGCATCCATCGTGGGGGGTGAGTCAGGATCAGGAAGCTCATCTTCCTTCTCTGTGTCAGACAGTATACAGTAGAGAGCTGTGAGCACGGGCGTGGGTGCATCCACAAAATGGGGTCAAGGTAGCAGAGTGGCTCAGGCAGCTCGAATTTAGCTATGAGGAGGATTGTAATGTATGTTGATAGGGCTTTCTCCGCCTTGAGGTGAATTTTGGGTAGCGTGATAAAGGTGATGATGTTTCTGGTAATGCGATTCTTAGGGCCATCTTTCTGCAACCATCACAACTTTTTGTACTGCCTTGTGGGCAACTTGGTGGAATCAGAGGAATTATTTTTTGTGAACTTGATGCATGGTGGAAAGGATAGGGGCGGGACCCCTTGGCCAAGACTGCAACTTATTTTGCTACAGCCTTTTGGAGGAGGCGAGAATCAAAGGAGGCAACAGCCTCTTTGGTTAATTGGTGGTTGCTTCAGAATTAATCAGCATTAGAGCATAGAGAATAGTGTTAAGTTGGAAATGAGTTGCATAATCTGCATCTAGGTACATTTTGAGGCTTGGAGCCTCAACTGAGTAAGGGATGGGATTTCCAAAAACATCAACCTCCTCCAAATGATTCCAGGGGTTTTGTTTTAAAATGGTAGGACAATTGGCATACAGAAGTGCTGGATTGGGTGGTTGGGTGGGTTTTATGAATTTATTGGGGTCTATGCTGGCTCCTGATTAGTTGGATTATGAGTGGTGGTTTGACATGTCAGTTCCTTTTTATTTGAATCCATGCAGTTGCATCTACCATTTTGGTTGGAGGTGGAGGGAGGATTATGCCCAATTCAAAAAAGTTTTTATATTGACAATGGGATCATCATGGGGGAGTCAAGCGTTTGGGCTCCAGCTTGGGCTATGGTGGGGCAGCGCCGCTTTGAGTGGTCTAGGTCGAAAAAAGTGGGGCAGATGTGCGCCCATTATCTACTCTTGCCCAGAAGGTGATCAGGGGAAGAGGGGACAATGGTGCAAGGGGGAATCGAGATGGTGATTTCAGTTGATGTTGGGCATATAGTTGCTAAGGCGTGAGGGCATGCAAGTTGGTTGGATCCATTGGGAACCACAAATTATAAAATGGGGTCAGCACCATATACTGACAACCCAGCTATTAGTTCTTTGTATAAAGTTTCAGGTGGTAGTTGGGTGGGGAGGCCTGAAAATTGAACCACAAAAGTGGTGTCATCAGGCAACCGGGTTTGACTGGTTGAGATGAGGGTTCCCTGGAACACCAGGGGAATGTTGGCTGCAATTGCAGCATTGGCTTCACAAGTGAAGCTGAGGTTGAAGTACCCTTGTAGGGGCAGAAGTCAATAAAGCCTGCAAGCTGCATATGCATCTGGGCTAATTCTACTATTTGTTTGTCATTATAGGGATACAATTTGCCATATTCAACCCAGAGGCTGAATTGAATTTTGCTTTGGGGAGCACAATGGGGCTACAAGGCACCACTTGGGAACATGTAAGGTGGAGGGAAAGACCTTATGGGAAACGTATTGACCTGAGGAATTTAGGGGCTGGTTGACCTAGTTTGAAAGAGTTTCCTCTCTGAGAGTAAGATGCTAGGGGAGTTTCTCCACTACCCCATTTTGGATCAGCGGGTGGTAGGACTGAGGACATTGGGTTTTGATGTGTGTCGTTTTTCCATAATTGTTTAATTCTTCTGTAATTTTTAAATTTGCTTGATTGTGTTGTCAAGCAGAAAGACTGACTATTATGACTGGGGGAGATTATCACAGGTTTCGTTGCTCTTGATTAGGTAAAGCTGCATTGGGACAGTATGCCTCAGATTAAATGTAAAGCATGATTAATAGTAAGACTTTATTAATGCTAATTCTACAAGTACACTACACTCTATTTGGGTACTTCCAGCGTAGAGATCCATCACTCTAAGCTTAAATCAAATTTGGTGGGAAAGTGATATTGAAGTGTGTTGCCACGTCTATCCCATCCCATACAGGGCCCTTTTCAAATAAATGTCACCATCTGTGCACCATTTTTTCCGTGGCCTCCAAATCTTTCAGGCTTTACCATTTGGGTGCACTAATGGACTTCAGTGTAGCAACGGGGGTTTGGTGGCCATTATTCTAATATTGAGGGTATTTTTAGAATACTTTAACATTGACGTCCTCATAAAATTCAGCAATCAATTTACATTTAAGGGGGAAATTTAGTTTAAAGAATGATTGACAGATCAAAATGGATTGATCCGCTGAAGGTCAGAATAGTATGTCAAATTCATTTATAGAAGCTTGAAATTAGGGTTGGAAAATGCTGGCGAAATATCTGATGGCGTATCAGTAGGAATCAATCTACTGTGGGATACAGGCAGCGGGGATAGGGTAGTGACAAGGTCTATATGGTACTTGTGGGGTATTGCTATGATGTTTTTATATGTTTGGTCAAAACTAAAACTCTACAATATACAAACTGTTTATTACACATCACTAGCGTTGATGGAGTCAGTCAACATGAATCAAGAGTTTTATAAGGTTAATTAGACCCAGCTTATTAGTGGCCAATCAAGTTTTTATCTTTAGACCTGACTAATAATGACATCTTGGTCAAGAAGCATCAGGCGATTAGAAAAGTGCAATTAATTCCAAATGGTAAAATTACAGGGTTTGTTTTATTAATCCTCAAATTTATTTAAGCTTACCCACCAATAATATAATTTGCGCTATACCTCAAGTCCAAAAGTTTTCTAAGTTAAATCAAGAGAAATTTGAAAAGTGCATAAGGTACTTAAAGAATATCAAGATGTTTTTCCACGCCTGATGTAGTTTATGGTCACATGAAGAACTTGACATATAGTATGACGTAGGAGATTCAACCCCTATCAGATCAAAGCCATATAGGAAGTTAAAGGTAGAGGAGCAATTAAATGAAAACTGAGCAAAAGCAATTATTGGATGCTAGCTTACTTTTCCCATCCCAGAATCCACGTCATCACACTATTATTTATAAAGAATAAAAAAAGCTCACAGAATAGTGATGGATTACAGGAATCCTAACAGCCTCGCTAATAAGGACAGCTTTCCCATTCCGCAAACTGATTATTCTCAGGATAAATTTCTAGTGAAAATTACTTCTACATGTTGTACTCACTAGTGGCTATGGTCAGATAGATATATCGCCAGAGGACCAAGAAAAGTGCGCGTTAGTATGCATGTAAGGATTATTCCAACCTTGCTGTTAGGCTTCCCACAAAGGGCAATAAGCCAGGTAGTGCCTACTACTTCTTTCCAGGTAGAAAGAGCTAATTTAATTCTAAAAAACTCCTATAGTTGCTCCCACTCCAATCACCACACTGCTTGGTATTTGTACATTTAAAGGACAATCCTTGATCACAGAAATCCTTCTCTTATCCACAAAATGGTTAAAGTACACCAGGTAAGTCCCCCAATACTTCCAACCATTTTTCCAAATTCTTAAGGTTCTAATAGATTTATCTTAATGTAAAAGACATTAACTTGATTTTGTTAAGGAATGTTATAATTATAATCTGATTCATACTTCCTTCTGTTGTTTCCCAAAATCTCTTTACAATTTATACTGAAATTCACCCGCATTTGGGTGCTGGACCTCTGAGGATGGAACGCGCCTTGATTTGGGAAATTTAAGAAAGCTTTAATATAGTTGAATGGGGAGCAGCCAATCATGACATTCTCTATCACCTTTCCAAAATTATTTTTCTCATGACAATTCATGATCTGACCCTCTCCTCCCAAGCAAAAAACCTAATAACTGTAACGTGAGAAGAAGTCTAATTCATGAGCTGCATACCCAAGAACAGTGTGATAACCCCAAACACCATTTCTTATATAAAAGGGTAGTGACCTCAAATATACTGGCACTTGCCTATTTTGTTCTGTTTCTCTTAGTTAATTTTATATAAAGAACTTCCCATACTGATCTTGAAAGTTTTTTCTGTTTTCTGGAGAGCATTTGGAGCAGCATGGAGTGAGTCATGGCCAACGTACTCCCGCTAAAATGGTTGGGACCTAGTCAGATAGAAGGTTATGGGCCTCACTGACACCATTTGCTTGGTTCCTCAAATGGCCAATTGGAACCACCAGTTTGGACCCAGAGCCAACTTGGGATCACCCGCGCCTTACACTACCTAGTTTCCACAAGTATAATGTAATGATTGCCTCATTCACCAGGCAATTGATCATATCACGCATAATCTCAAGATGAGTTGCATATTTGTTTATTTAGATGAGTAAAAAAGTTCTTCAAAATCTTTACTAATCATCTGTAAAACTCAAGTCAGTTATAATGACTATGAGTATAAAACATAAACTAAATCCTGCAAAGTGTCCCATTTTTCAACAGTAATTGGATTTTTTTATTAAATGCCCTTGTTGTGATTCAATATGACAAACAAGCTAAAATCCAGCTCCTAAATCAAGCCTTGACAGATCAAACTTCAAACCAGCATGAATGGAATTTTACCCTGAAGGTGCTGAAACTAGATTTGTTCCAGAAGCATCACGCATATGAAGTTTTGATGGAAACATCTTCTGGAATCCTGCCCCCACTTCCTAAAATCAAATAGCAACACTCTCATCGCTGCAGTCATGAAGATGATACAGTAAAATGAGGGCGCTAACTAGGCGGCCAATCCAGAAGGCTGTAAAAGATTCTTATATTATGGGTCCACAAAGGTCCTTGAGGCACCATATTCCCACAAGCCCTATAAATATCGACGTTTTCTAACTCAGTAGAGTAGTCTATTTTGTTTTTTTTCGTTTTTTCTTCATCACTAAAACTCAGCTTTAAGCCCATTTGCAGACTTTGGTAACAGTTAAGAGAACTGCACGCTGAAAAAAGTGGTACTCACTATAGGGAGCTCTGAGTTGTCCAAAGTGAAAACGTCTATCATGAACACTGGAAAAAACTAGCAGTAACGAAGATCAATCTGCTAATCAGTCAAGAAGCTCACTTGATGGATTAGTACCTCGTGTTATAAAGTACTGCCCACAAATCCTGAAAGTTTAGAATTTCGATCCGCGTTCTAGTTCTCCCTATCTTCGGTTGATGGAAATCAGTATTAACTTCAGTATGAGAACCTTAATGACATTTTTAACAGTTAATAAATGGCATTTACACAGTGGGTGCCCGCTCCAGCTGCTCCTGCACCTCTTCAGTGCCCTTTACCATGCAGATCCTTATACTTCAGCCCAGCTATCCACAGGAAAACTAATCTTGGGAACCAAGCGCTATTTTCAGAATTTTGTTATCCCTGCTATTCAATACCTCCTCTAGTTAATTGGGCTACAACATCATGAAGTCTCCCATCAACTGAGGCTTATTCAAGCTTTACACTCTCATTTTGTCTATTTTTATAATGTGGCCTCCTCCTTTGTCCACGACAACCAAGAGACCAATATTGTTACTGACGATTAATCAACGAATCCTGAGGTCAAATCGCAGCGTTGTATAGTGGGATTTCTGTCTACCTCAAGGACCAACATCGGCAAAATAACCAACTCCTCAAGGCTGCTTGGAACCAGCGCCACAACCAAGTTGAAGATATGGTAATGATTTACAACAACACTATCAGTAGCTGGCCTCTCGTGACTACTATTCTGGGAGTGAAGGATCTGAAGGGCCTAGGGGGCCCAAAGGTCCCAAAGGACATAAGGTACGTGAAGGACCTGAAGATCCCCATGGACCTCGAGGGCCCTCTGGCCCACAGCACCTACTCCCAGAGACCCTGATGACCCTTGGCGAAATGATGTTTTGCAGCCCTAGCCATCTTACGTGATCAAATCTGGAATGTAACCCAGGGATGTAAGCTCCAAGTAGATGGAGTCCCCCTCGACCCTAGGGTCTCCATTGAGGCATTGTCAGACAATATGGATAATTTTAGCGCCTTCACCAAGCTTACCAATAGCCACATTTCTCATCTTGAACAAACCTGTTGAGGGTTTGGGACCCATTTGATCCCCTTGAGAGTCAGCTTCTTCCTTTTGGGCGCTGATATTCAGGTCCTAAAAAACGGGTTGCTCATAAGGCTTCCATTTCCTTCCTCAACCGAAACTGGGACATATCCAATGGGACCTCAAGGGCCTAAGATGATGGTTAGACCATCAGGTCCCCCACGACTATGCAGAGACTGAGATCTTAGAGCCTGCACCAATTTCTGGCGTTAACACCCTACCACAACTCTTGTCTATAACTTTAAACCTAGTCTCAAAGTGAAGTTCACCCTTTACAGGAAAGCATCGCCCCCTTCCTATAAACCTATTAGAGTTCTATGGAGGAGGCCACTGACTGGCAGAAAGTGAAGCATATCCATTCATTTCTTAACAGCACTGCTTGGGAGATTATGATTCCCCACCTGAAAAAATGCAACACCTGGAAGCAGGTTCATATGGGCCTATCCCGAAAATGTTTGCAGCAATCAAACCCTGGACAATCAAAAACAAGCATACATGGGTATCCGCCTGTATAAAGGGGAAAGTCCCAAGGGATTTGCCAGCCATTTCTATTCCCAAGCGCAACCTTTAGTTACCACAAATTATATCACCTTAGAGGATGTCATTACTGCTGTCATCTCCACGTTGGGACTTATCCCAAGATTCAAATGCATATGATCTGCCAAAAACAGTTTCACGTGCATTTAAGAAATCAAGGAAGCAATTAACGAGATCCTTACAATGACCCTGCATTCCAAGGATACCTCTTAAGCTTCCTCAAACTGTCCTTAGGTCCATGTGGTCAATAACCATAAGAATCCTCGACTTTAATGCACCTACTTCAATGGCTTCTGACACACCACTAAGACATGCTGGAAACAACTTGTGAGAAGATGGGAAAAGGACCATCAGCATGAATGGTGTGGCTTTATGCTGAAAACCCTAAAACGCCTCAAGAATCATTAATGACCTCAAACAAACCTGAATCTATAGTGCCTGAAGAAGAAGTTTTAGTACCTATTGATAACAAAGAAACTGATACTGCTTGTTATTCATCTGATGCCTCTCCCATGCTCTTCACGCTAACTCCACAGTATAGAAGTCTGGTTACCTGCATCGCTGTTTAACTTCATAATATTTTGGTTCTTGTCATAGTTGACAGTGGCTCCCCCATAAATGTTATATCATCCAAGGTTGATGAAGCGTATTAAGATCGCCCTGGACTTGCCACATTATATGGAGTATGGCACTGCTGGGCCACAATGTACCTGATCTATAGGGGCCTATTATTCCCTAACTATCTGATTTGGGAAGCTCTTTGTAAATACCCCCGCCATTGCACTGGATAACTGAGCTATGACCTTCTTGGAACTCAGTTTCTCTGATACTCAGCGGTGGTACATTATAATGACAGATTTTTATCCCTACTGGGACATCAGGTACCCCTGATTTTTTAAAACTTTCTGAAAATCTAAGATAGAGTCAAGGCCTGTGATTACCTACTAGAGTGAGAGCTTAATAAAATGACTTAATTATCATGTAAGGGGCTCTTGGATCTGGCTGCATCATATGCTGTTGATGGACAAGAAGGCATACTTACCTTCTTACCTAAGGCGACCATTACACCTTTGAAGTCTCAAATCATTGCTGATACCAGGGTCCATGTTAATATCTCCTCCAGATACCTGCTGGAAATATTAGGCCTACATAACCTACCCGCCAAGGAGTCTCTAACCTGCCTGGGAATTTTAGATCCAGCTTATGCCGGATTTATATCAGCGTTGTTGGCTAACTTAATAACAGACTCAGGGTAGTAGGCCCAAATAGTCCAGCCACCATGTCCTCCTCCTATTATTAGAGGCTGTTGACAACGTCTGCATCATTAAAATCCTAAGGGACTCATATTACAAGACGCACCATCAGAGGCCCTAGTTGACACCAGCATCGGAGAGGATCTTACTGAAGAACAACAGAGCAAAGTTTAAGAATTATTGGAGGAGTATTTTGACCTATTTTCAGCCTTGACCTGCAATTTTGGAAAAGTGAACAGGGATCTACATCATGTGAAGACTGGTGACACTCCACCCTTTTGGTCCCAACCTTACCAAAAAAGTAAGGCTGAAGAAGCCCAGGTGGCATTAGAGCTTAAACAACTACTTGAGGCCAGACTCTTGGTGCCTTCATGCAGACCTTGGGCCTCTCCTCTCCTGCTGATTCAAAAAAGGGCTGACAGCCATCAAATAGTGGTGGACTATCATCAGCTCAACTCCATCATCAAAAAGAAAGTTATTCTCTGCCTTGAATTTATGACTCTGACTGCTTGCTGGATTGCAGTATTTTCTGCAATCAACCTTGCTACTGGATATTGGCAAGTGGAGCTAACCCCAAAAAGATCGAGCCAAGTGTGCACTCATAGCCAATGAAGGGCTATTTGAACCCACAAGGATGCCCCAAGACCTCTATAACGCGCTGGCCACTTTTCAATGCACCCTGGATGGGATCCTTGGAGACTTAAAGCTATCATGTGCCCTAGTCTACCTTGTTGACATCACTGTATTCTCACAAACTTTTAATGGACATATGGAGCATCTTTGGGAAATTTTCAATCGCCTTAGAAAGGCTTTGATAAAGATCAAACATTTAGAGTGCTCGCTCTTCCAATTGGAAATGGAGTTTCTGGGACACAAGGTCTCAAAAATGGCATCCAGTCCATACCAGACAAAGTTGATGCCATAAAAAAGATATCGCGCCCCCAGAGCCTAAAGGATATTCAGGTAATTCTTGGCATGGTAGGCTATTATTGTCAGTTTATCCATCAGTTTGCTTACCTAGTTAAGCCTCTATTTTATCTCCTGTAGAATAACGCGCTTTTGAGTGGCAACTGGAACAAGAATAGGCTCTTAATATATTGAAGACCACACTTTGTACTAAATTCATTTTAGTTCATCCACGTTTTGATCAACCTTTCTAGTTGTTCACAGAGGCAAGCAATGTCACCTTCAGGGCCATCCTAGCCCAGCATGACAAAAATCTTGTCGACACCTAGTAGTCTATTTTATCAAGACTCTGAGTAAGTCTGAATGGAACTATATCGTTACCATATGGGAGTTTTACCTGCTTTTTTGCTAGCAATCAAACATCCTTGACCCTATCTCTATGGCAATACTTTACCATTGTCACTGATTATTCCTCGCTCTGATGGCTCTAGAAGATGAAGGACCTGGATGGCCGCTTAGCCATATGGTCATTAATACTGCAGATCTAGGATTTAACTATTGTTCATTGCACAGGCGCGATTCACCAAGAAGCTGATGGCCTTTCTAGGATGCTGGTGCTGGCTGCTTTGACCACAAGGAGTCCGACTGTATGATCTGATTAGTTAACCTAAACGATGGGAGTTGGAAACTCCTTGGGTCCAAGCTGAGCTCTGAAAGATGACCTGAGCACCTCATATCAAGGATGGGATGCTATATAAGATGGTCGATAAGAAATGGCTCACATATATCCGCCCTTCTTCCCTAACTGACGTTATCTAAGAGGGTCATACTACTATGGGACATGGGGCTGATAAGAAGACTCACAAATGAGTGAAGACACGATGTTACTGGGACCAAATGGTGGAAGCTATTAAAAAGGACCTGGAGGCCTGTATGACTTGCAAATCCTAAGACCATGCCAGTCCTTGATACCAACGCTCAGTCATTGCCTTGATGAGACCCTTTAATGTCGTTAACATTGATGTGATAGGCCCTCTCCCCATCAGGTTGCACGGCCATAAATATATCCTCCTAGCTGTGGACCATCTAACCAAATGGGTCAAAGCAATTTCAGTCCCCACGGACACTTCAAAAGCCATGGCTCTCTTCCTTATCTAATCCGCTTTCATCTAGAATGGATGCCCACAAACTTTACTTTTGGACAATGGGTTAAAGGTTACCTCACAGGTGGTCCAAGAACTTACTTCACTTTTTTAGTACTAACCAAAGTTTTGTCATCCCTTACAACTCATCCACCAACGGAGTGGTCGAATGTGTTAATGGAACTCTTGTCTTTATTTTATGAAAGATGGCCACCTCCATCCCTGTTCACTGGAATCACTATTTACCCAGCGACTTGCTTGCCTATAGAATAAGCTACCATCTAGTCATTACGATGTCCCCATTTTGCTCTATATGGACATGCTCCCTGTCTCCCAATTAGCGTTCAGCCCTTTCATGAGACCTCTGCTCATGAGAACTCTGATCTAACTATGAGGGCCTTAGCCAATGAAAATGTCCAGATTCAAGACCCAGCCACGCAAGGCATCGTCACATGAAGGGAGGCACCTAATTTAATGTTGGCTGACCCTCCTTACCCGTTTATAATTAGATGACCTCATTCTCTTTTATCACATCGACCTGGAGGATGATAGAATAAGCTCAACGTTCTTTGGTCTGGACCTTATAAGGCATTCATAAGGTGGACTTCAAGTAATCTATTGCTGACATTAATCAGAGGACAGTAGTAAATAAAGTACATGGCCAGTTTCTCCGGCCCTATACTCCCCTATGACAGAATCTTGATGGGAGCATTGTTGAGATTTAAGATTATAAAAAAACCAAAATCCCAGCTCCTGACTTTAGCCTCAACAAATTGACTTTTGGACCAGCACAAATGGAACCTTACCCTGAAGGCACCAAAACTAGATTCAATCAGGAAACATCATGCATATGAGGATTGATGGAAACACCTTCAGGAATCCCATCCCCACATCCCAAATCTTGAGAGGCGCCACCTCCACCACCGCAGTCGCAAGGACAACACAGTAAAATGAGGGAGATGACCAAGCGGTCAATCTGGAAGGCAGTAAAAGATCTGATCTTATGGGGCCAAGAAGGTCCTTGAGGAACCATGTCCCCACACGCTTTATAAATATTGACGCTTTTCCAATTAAATATAGTAGTCTATATAGGTTACCTCTTTTAGTTTTTTAACCTCTTCACTAATTTTTAGCTTTGAGACCATTTTCAGATTTTGGCGACAGTCAAAAGAACTTTTATGCTGAGAGCCCTATTATGGAAAGGGATTCAACCCTTATATGTAAAGTTGAAGCGATCTACAAGATGCCTGAGCCTATGAGTCTCTGAGATTTACAGGTATGCTTAGGAATGATGGGATATGTCCATCAATTTATAGCTAATTTTAGCCAACTTGCCAAACCTCTTTCCTCTTGCTTACCAAAACCATACCTTTTGTATGAGGAGTAGAGCATAGTACTTTACTTGAGACCATAAGGATTCTAAAAAAGGAGACTAATATTACAATATCTGGATTATGGGAAGCCCTATATACTTTTCACAGACACCTTAGAGTTTTCTGTAGAGGCCATTTTCTAAACCATGTGTTGAAGGCGTCAATAACCAAGTGTTCTATAACAGAAAAATGCTTTCAAAGGCTGAGTGCAATTACAGTGTCACGAAGAAGGAATGCCTAGCTGTTCTACTCACTATGAAACACTTCTGTCCCTTTTTGTAGGGATCACATTTTACCATATAATGGACCATGCTTCTTTAAAGTGGTTGCAGTTTATGAAGGATCCTACAGGAAGACTAGACTATGGGATCTAAAACTTCAGAACCACGATATATTTTATTGTTAACCAAGATGCAAAAAACACATGAATTTAAAAACTGGTCATAACACCCCTACTACATCTAGACAATAGTGAAGCTGAAAAGTTACACAAGCTACTCATGAATCTGGACTCTTGGGAGGATAAAGATGAGCCAGTTTAAAAGATGTTATCAACAAACTCATAAAATACCAAGTTTCTTGACAAGTTAATGTAAATATAGTTGGAACCAAGTGGTTACCTTATTGATAACCTTTAGAACGAGTACCCATCATAAATAGAAGCCCGCAATACCCTAGGCATGAAAAATACAGCAAAATTTATGACTGTATTAAATATTAATGCTATTGGGAAGTAATTTTGGACTCTGTTTAGAAAGCCTTAGATACCTGCATATCTTTTCAAAAGCAAATGCTGCATAGGGCTAAGTACAAGTTTAGACCAATGACCCCTCAGAAGCCATTCCATACCATAAGTTTAAATGTCATAGGCCCATGACCAGAAATGTTAGGATGAAAAAAGGGTATCTCAGCTTTTCTCTTTCGTTGCAATCACTTTTGCAACCCATTCAATCCAAGTCTGAATATAGTTTGATAAATCTCATAGAGGAGATTAGTCTGCGCCCATGTCAGGGAGCAGTTGGGCAAGTAAAGTAAGAGGAGCAGGTGGGAGGCCCGCGGCCTCAAACATTTGAAAACGCCCCGGAGAAACTGGCAGAATAGAAAAAAAATTCAAAAAACTGGCGGTCACTATTTCCCCAGAAATCCTCACTTGGTAAGCACAATGCAACCAGTACATTAATACGCTGCACTCCCAGCCAATTTCATTGGGTGAATATGGAGTCTGCATGTTTCTGGACATCCAACAAACGGCTTTATGGGAAAAATTTTGTGGGGATGTGCACACTTTTTTCCTGACCGCGGTGTACGTTGCACCTCATTCCATGTCACGCAGTTGGCTGGACCTAGGCTTCAAAAACAAGGAGGCAGCAGATGAGGCTGCTGCAGTGCACATAGTGATTGACCTCCCCAAAGGGCAATGGGTCATCAAAACAAAATGCACCAGATGCACAAAATCCAACCAAATTTTCCTCATGTTTGACTTCTTGCCTACTACAGTAAAACGTGACATTTTGGAGCAACACCTGAAAGATGGTCTCGCCATCTACGGCGAGATACAATCTTTCAAAATGCAACGCTTTGCGCTGATGCCACACCTGTGCACCGGCAAAGCCATCGCAGTTCTGACCCCAACTGAGGAGATTGGGAAGGACCTAACCCAGATCCTGCACTCCACTTTTGTTAACATTGAAGGGCATACCACCCACCCTTTCTGGGTAACTGTGGACAGCGTGCCCCCCCATCTGCACCTACTGTGACGCGTTTGGCCATAAGGCACACGCATGCCCCACCAAGGAGGGCATCATATTCCAAGAGCACCCCTCAGCGGCCATGGCCATCGGAGAGGCGCACTACAAACCAACCGTAAGCACCAAAGAGGCTTTCCCATGGGGAGCACAAGGCTGCTACCTTCTGGTAAAACCTATTTCCCCACAAGAGCGGAAGAAGGCCAAGCAGGCCCACAGGGCCTCGGCCAAGGAAGCAGTCAAAGTCACCACCGCTATCCAACACTCCCAATGCCAGGAGGACATCAAAACCTTTGCAGCGGAAGCAAATTGGGAATCCACCAACCAATCAGATTGGGAAGCCCATACCAATTAAGCCACCTGATCTGAGGATTTGATGGGTGACTCAAATTCTCCCAATCTTTGCAACCAAGCTCTGGTCAAAACTGACTTGGCCTTCAACCTACCTGAAAAAAATTTTTGCCCTGCTCAATGGTGCACCAAACTCATCCACACCACAAAAAATTTGTCCGATGTCAGGGAAACAAAAAGTGAAGGCAAAAGCCAATGCAAACCTTTCTGAAAACATTAACAAAAATACCGATAGCATTGCTGCAAACACTCATGCTGCTGTGAAGGCCTGTGGGGATCTAGAGGAAGCTAGTGGGCCTGGGTGCCCACCCCCTCGCACCTAAGGTGCAATGGGGGAAACCTTCACTCTAGGGATGTTGAATATTGCCGGACTCAAGGCCTCACCGTCCTAGGCTAGGAAACTGAGTTTTTTACAACAAAATTTACCCGTGGATATCCTGGCCATCCAGGAGTCCCACTGTCCGCGAGGTTCCAAGGAGGCTTGGAAAACAATGCTCCTCCCATCCCTATCCTTTTGGTCGAAGCACTGTGGGGTGCTAATTCAGAAAAATAATTTTTTCAAATTTTTATTGTCAGAAAACCTTCCTCAATGGCCGAGTCCTCGTTGTCACTTTTTTGTGGGCTGATGTGGTACGTGCTATTGTCAACATCTATGCCCCAAATGGTGCACAAGAGTGTCAGGAATTTTTCTCATCGGTCAAATCCCTCCCACTACCCTCAGACCCTTTCATAGTCGGTGACATGAACTGTTGGCTAAACACTCCAGCAGACTGGTGGCCTTCCTCCTCCAACGCCCCCCAGGGCTACATTGAACTTCGCATTCTAAAGGCCACCCTTGGGTTAATGGATATGCTGCCGTGGCAAGCCCCGCTGCTCAAGAACATGACACACCCCCACGTCCACAACAGCCAATTAAGGTCCATGTCCCGCATCAACCTTATCCTTACACCCGTGAAATTCCAACCCCACATAACTCACTTTAAAACAACTAAAATGGAATTCTCCAACTATCAACTGGTCTTGATAACTTTCTACCTACCTGTCACAGCTGCTAAGGCCCCACATTGGTGCAGAATCCGCCCCCCCAAGCTCGCGTCACCAGGATTTTCCACATAGGTGGAATCAGCAACTTTGGCAAAAGAGTTTATTGCACCATTTTGTGCGGACCCCATTTCCACATGGGCAACTTTCAAAGAAGATACCATCCGCCAATCTCGCCACCTCTCCTCCAGATGCTCATGAGCCACATCAGCTGCCATTTTGTGCGCTCTGGCAGAGTTGTCACACCTGGAGTCCAATATCCTGGCTACAGGATACAGCTCTGCATGGGGCCAGAAGTGGGTGGAGGCAGCTGCCCACCTCAACGCGCTCAAAAGGCAACAAAAACATCAGGTTTGTGTTCAGTACAGGGCCAAACACATCACAAAAGGTGACAAGTGCACCGCATATTTTTTTAAAAAAAATTTGCACCACGCCAGAGTGTGGCCTGCACACAGGTGCAAAGATTGGATGATTCCATTGCGGATATGCCAGCTGAAGTGGCAATCGAAATACAAATATATTGGGACCATCTAGTACTAAAAAGAAATACAAAAGTATTACTCCAAGTTGTACTGATCTGATCTAATTCAGCCAGCTGAAGTGGCAAAAATTTCTTGAATGTGCCCACATCTGCACCGTTTCCCAATACCCGGAAATAATGAATTTGATTACTCCAAACAAATTATGGACAGCCATTCACGGCGCACCAAACCAAAAATGCCCAGGCCTGGATAGCATTCCATATGAATTCTATAAAAAATATTCCAAATATATATCCCCACTACTGTTGGCCTCACTTAACCAGAGCCTTTTGGAAATGCGCCTCCTGCCAGGAGGACAAGAGGCCTTTACTGTCACACTCTTCAAGAAAGGGGATAAGCTAGACTTAGCCAACTGGTGCCCCATTTCTTTAACTAACATGGATACAAAAATTTTAACAAAAATTATGGCTAACCGTTTAGGGATTGTAGCATCTGCCACCATCTCCCCAGAACAATTCGGTTTCATACCCAAAAGGTTGATTTGGGACAACGTGCACTCGGTGGCCAATGTGTGCCAGTCCACAGCCTCTGGGGCACTGGCATTCTTGGACCAACAGAAGGCCTATGATAGAGTAAACTGGGAATACCTAAGGGCCTGCCTCCATCAATTCCGCCTACCCCCTCGCTTCATCAACTGGGTGATGCTGCTCATGGAATCTGCAACAATGGCAGTTCGTGGCCCTGGCTTCCTAATGGAAGTAGTCGGCCCTCAAAGGGGCTTGCGACAAGGGGACCCCCTTAGCCCACTCTTATACAATTCAGCCTTGACCCACTACTTCGAAACGTGAATGCCCAACTCACTGGGGTCCATGTGCCAGGCCAAGCCCCAGTCAAGATGATGGCGTTTGCAGATGACTGTGTGGTGGGGTGTCTAATAATAAAGATGCACGCGCACTTGAAGCTCTCATCCAGGAGTATTCCTGGGTAAGTAACGCTGCACTGAACACCTCCAAAACTGAAATCATCCTCCTTGGTCGGTATCAAAACTTCTGGGCCACTGCAACCAGTGCCCAGCCCGGCCCATCTGCTCACAAACGCGCTCGCCCTCCCAGCTCTCCCCACACCGCCCCACTGGTGCTCCCCTTTGTGCCACGCCCTACCATAGGGCCAGTCCGCCATCTGGGCATGTGGGTGGAGGCAGGCGTATATGCATCAGCAGTAATGGAGAGTCATATTATAGACAACGTGACGAAGCGCATCGCCTCCCTCAGAGCCCACCCTACTTCCCTTACTGGTAGGGTCGTTTTGGCCAACTCTATGCTTCTCTCCAAAGTCTGGTTTGGAGCCCACGCCATCCCCTTCTCCCCAAGCTTCTTCAAATCATTGCATGCCCTGCTGCAAGGATGGCTATGGTCAGGCCGCCCTCCACCAGTACGGTTAGAAGTCATGTTTGGCCCTCATCATCATGGTGTCATGGGCCTGCTTGACTTCAAAGCCCATGCTGCCAAGATACTGGGCACCTGGATTGCAGCCGTCACCGCCCCTACGCTCCCCTCCCAACGCTGCTCCCGCATGGCCCACTCCAACTTCTCCCGCGCCTTGGGCCTCAACAATCCATCGAACCCCCACTCCCTGATGAAATACCTGGCTTCACACCCATCGGCCACAGGTCCTCATGGGACTAAAACACACTACAAACGAATCCTCCTCTCCATGCGGAGCGCT
Source organism: Massospora cicadina (assembly GCA_022478985.1). Taxonomy (NCBI): domain Eukaryota; kingdom Fungi; phylum Entomophthoromycota; class Entomophthoromycetes; order Entomophthorales; family Entomophthoraceae; genus Massospora; species Massospora cicadina. The sequence continues at coordinate 58,724 of JAKSZP010004455.1, forward strand.
GAGTGGATAATTCGTCTCAGCGGACATACAACCAGAAGAGGCCGCCCCTCTCCTCAGTTCACACAAGAGGTACAGGGACTACCCATCCATGATGGCGTGATCCCATATGCCCCATGCCCTATCCAGGGTGGACTACCTGGACATGATGGACATCCCTTACTCCATTGAGACCCAAAAAACCATCTGGAAATACGCTCACCATCATCTGTTGCAGCCTCAAATCCACTCCCATGTGTGGCGCTGCCTGAGGCGGGTGTACCGTACAGCTGAGCGTTCTAACGCTTTACACTCATCCTGCGTCGTGTGTGGCAAGTATGGAACGCTGTTCCACTGCCTGGAGAAGTGTCCTACCTCTAAAGTGATTTGGCGCGAATTTCAACGTTTACTGGGCCAGAATCAAACACATCCCTTCATTCTGTCAAGAGATATGTTTGCTTTATCAATGGCCTCCCCCCTTCCACTCTCCCTCCGTGCTCTGGTGGTTTCAATCGCCATGTGGACCATCCACACGATTGTCTTGGATGCCATCACAGGCTCCATCCCCACCCTCCCAGAAGCTGTCCACAGATTCCGGTCTCATTTGGTGGACCACTTTCAAGTGTGGATGTTTGGATACCTCCCACCGCGCCGCCAACAGCTGGTATCCTCCTGGTTTCCAGTTTGGTTCATCAAATCAGACCCCTTCCTCCACACGTGTTCAATTGTGGCTACGGCCCCTTCACGCGTTCCCTCCCCTTCCCCATAAGTGGCGTTCCCGCCTGGAAACAAGAGATAGCACCGCTTCTCTGGGGTGCCTTCCCTGTTACTAAGTGTTGTCTTGGTCGAGTCAATTTTGGAAGTGTCCATCCCATGGTCGGCCTTCCCCGCAATAAAGTAAAGAAATGTTATGAGGAAATCAATATATCCTTGTAGGGATCAATCACCTCACAGATTGGGCCAAAGCAATTGCCATTCCCATGCAAGCTACCAAGGCTACCACCAATTCTCTATATCCTTAGATATCTACTAGCCATGGTTGCCCACACATATTGCTATGTGATAATGGAAGCAACTTTACCTCCAGGGTTGGTAAAAAAATTTAGCTATGAGCATAGGAACTCAACAACCCTTCTCAGCATCCTAAAACTCAACTAATAGGAATGTAGAAAGATTAAATAGAACATTAGTTCATTATTGCAAAAGGTAGTGACTTTGGATCTATTACATTAGGACCAATATCTTTTAGGTGCCTTAATCGCTTTCCCTCTAAGTTTCCATCATATCATCAAAATTCTCCATCTAAGACTTTTTAGGGAAGAGAATCTGGCACCCCATCTTAGTTAGCCCACATAGTTATCCATAAATACTAAAGAGCCCAAAAACGTGCAATGAAGATTAGCTCAGAAATGATTTATCTTAAATTAGAGGCAATGACAATTCTATTTCAAAATGGTTACAAAAGGCCATACAGCAAATGCAAATTGCCAACCTTTACCTGCTCTTTAAATTTATTATTTAATATTGTGTTATCATAATTTTATAGTGCCCCAATGAGGAAAATTAGATTCCATTTGAGATGGACCATAGACTTTAACCTACAAGTACAGAGACGAGTATCAAATCAAGTCCCTAAAAACTGAAGTTACTATCAATATTACCTAGCTAAATTCTTACACCGGTATTACCCTACCAAACTTAATGAAAATGTTGATGTCAGATTTTTGGAGTAACAGACAAGATAGTCAGAATATTATTGATTGATCAAACCCTTCACAAGGATTGATGCCTAGGCCTGAGAAGAGGGTTAAAAATCCCACCAATTAATTACTCTCAAAAAGGTGATAACAGGTAAGGCTCAACTTAATACTGGGGAATCTTCTCAGATTGATAAGCACCAAAGTTCCCAGGGATAAAATCATAATTAGCGAAAGAGATAAATGATTACAATGTTAGAAGACTTCTATATCAGATGGGTTACAAGGTGGTAAATCAAGTTGCACCCTCAAAAGTGGACAAATCTGGAATCTTTTAATGATCAACCTAAGTTATACCCAGTTCATCTGCGTAGGATCATTTTAAGTAAATGTCTACCCATCAAAGTTTGGCTACAAAGGCATCTATAAATTTGGATACGCTGCAACAAAAAGCCTCCTATTCAGATCTCCCGCTTCTAATATTTTGCCAATCATCTTCCTTAAAGGGATTATGGTGTTATATGAAACCTTTAAAGATTAAAAAGGTGTTAAAAAAATTACGCCATTTATTTGGTATCTCACTTTATGGTATCTTGACATCATAAAAGTCTTTTTACCTATTATCTTATGATGGACAATCAAGTTGTTGGGCCCTAAGTGTGATTTGGCTCGCATTTGAGAATAAAACAAATACTTGCTTTTATCTTAACCTATTACAAGTATTGACTTTTAAGCACTTGGAAAAGCACCAATGAACCTCTCCAAACTGATGGCCTACCAAAGTTGACTTACCACCTATAGGATTTAATTGATGCCACCTAAAAATAAAAAAAGTTGAGATGGCTTAGCTTAACTAGTGGTAAGGTACTCATCTTTTTTTAGCACTAGGTGGTCCCAACCCTGTGGTAAGGTATTAATCCAATTTGCAGTATTTTGGTTTTGGCCCAAACAAATTTGTGGTTTACCAAAAGCATAGCCATCCAATAAGTTGATGACATAGTATCTTATGATGAGAAGCTAAATTATACCAAAGTTGATACCTACTAGCTAGCTTGGGGTGCGGAGACAAGCCTGCAGTTGGGCAAAATTGGTAGCTCCAATATGATCTAAAGATTTTTAGATAAATGTTTAGATCAAGTTTAAGCTACTAGAGTGTAGGATGATAAGTTTTGGGGTGGGTAGGCTGTACACTATCAACCTTTTGCAGGCTCTCATTGTACCAAATTGTGTATCAGTTTAGGATTGTAAAAGGATAATAGATGAGTGTAGCTGAGAAGAGGTGAAGGTGTGAAGGTAATTATAAGATAAATTAGAATATTGCAACAAGATTGGGGTATACTTGAACTTTAAATTCAACCAAATGACTATTCTTACACATAATTTATAAAACAAATCAAACCCATCTCCCTAGGTGACCCGTCATATGTATTCTAGACACCCCCACCTGTTGAGAATAGGGTTTTGGATTTGGTTAACATCTAATAAGCAATGATCAAACCCTAACTGAATTTCCAACGCTTCAAAATTATCTAGGACACCCCCTCCAGTTAAAAATAGGATAAAAAAATTTGGTTAACCTCTTATAAAACATCTTTAAACCCCAACTCACTTAGCAGCACTTGATAAGTATCTAACCTGACCACTCCAATTGAGAATAGGGGCAATGAATTTTTGGCAACCTCTTATAAACCATTGTCATCCCATTTACTTACCACCCCTTGATACTATTCAAACCACCCTCATCCTATCAAGAATTGGAGTATATCATTTTGAGGCTGAAAATTTAACTACTTTTTAACCTAGCTTACCACCCCCAGCTAAACTTTTCAACGCTAACCCTTTTTTATAAATAAATTTACGTCTCTCTTAACTTACACCCTTAAACCCAAACCATGACCTCTTTTGTAAAAGAGTATGGGTGAGATGGCTTGCATGTTTGGGATGAGAAACCCCAAATATTATGGCAAACCTTGGATACAGGTTTTTACCTTATCTTGGTTACCCAAAAAAAACTTTATCCTTAAACAACCTTTATGAGTAGGGTAGGACCCTTAACTCTTAAGTTTTAATAAGATTGAGTGACCAACTGTTAATATTCTGATATGACTGGATGATAAGTTCAAACTATCCATGGCAGATTAACTAAAATCTGCCGACAGTAATTATAAAGTACAAATATTTCAGCGCCTTGGGTTGAGGTAATATTAGGTTATAACGGATAGTTATTGGATCACTTCAAAATAAGGCGATTAGGATTAATGATACACAATGAATAATTGGAATATTGCTTCAACTTGGGTGATTGTGAATTTAATGATGTAGCTCTTTTAGAACAATTAGAATATGGCGGAATGAATAGTCTAAGCAAAAAGGTTGGTATTGACCAGAGTCACTAACGTATAAGCAAGATGAGAAGATTGAAAGAGGCTGATTGTTAAAAGGTAGAAGTGAGCGGAGCAGAAATAATCTGTTGTTTGATATTAAACAAATAAAGTAGCGTGGCTGAAGCAATTGCTTCATATTTTATTATAATCTTTACGTTTTTAATGTGGGCCAACGATCTCCATATCATCTTTCCATTTCTCAGTCGACTTGACCCTGCACAAAAACCTTACAGCATATCTCAATGATTCCGCTGAATTATAACATTGGTGCTCACTACAGGGGGCCCATTGATCTACCACAAAAAAATTAAATCTCTTCTGTTGCTGGCCTTGTCACATTAGGCTTGCTTTAACAGGTGAATTTCACAATACGCTGCACCAATTGAATATATAGAGCTCAAACTTGCCTTGGACTCTGTGCTCAAAAGGCAGGAGGATCTTCTGCAAGAGGTTTGTATTGATAAGCTGCCTCCATTTGATTGCCATGGGGATATTCATGGGTTCTTTAAGCAATTTGAGTTTGCAATGGAAGGAGCTTCAGATCATCATAAAGCAAATTGTTAATAATCACCTTGGATGTTGGAAGTGCTAATCAAGTCACCTGATATCTTCCAAACAGTTCTGTTACATATTAAGAGATACAGGATACTGTGCTGCGGTTTTTCAGAGGAACTGCAAGGATGTCACAGTGGAAGGCTTAGTTCTTGACCATTGGGTTTCAGCATATTGAGACCCTCACCACAATTGCTGATCAATTTACGGCAGAAGCTCACATGTTAATTGGGACAGGAACTATATCCAAATTTAACATATGCATTGAAAAGACCTCTATGGTGAAGCCATACCACGATCTTTACAATGTCATGACTCCAATGTTGAATGATGATGTACCCCTGCTTAAAATTGTTCAGTTTTTGTGCTATCTAGCCATAACCTTCCCTCCACTCAATACAGAGTGGAAAAATACCGCGTCATCATTGAAACTTCATATTTGGTAAAATTCAGCCGTCCAGTTCAGATTCCATCAAGTTACCCCCATCAGTTCAACTTTTGCTCTGGACCTGCTTATCATCAACAGCCCAACTATTGACCTTGGGCATAATTATTCCAATAAACCATGACCATGTTATTGGTGAGTCCCATCTTACAATAATCAATGATGCAAGTCCTACGGGGTTAATTATTTTGAATGCAGCCACCCTGGGCATCTGGCACAAGGTTGCCCCAATTGTTGGGGCCATAACGTACAGCATAAAGAGTACTATCAGGGAAAAGTCAGCATAGTAGAGATGGGACTCTTTACCTCTGCTATCCAAACTTCAAACATTCCACCTGAATTAAACACTGTATATTCAGCGGAAGTCCCTCCATATGATAACACATTCCTGTATCAGCAGCTGGTTGGAGTAGTGAATATTAATACAACCGCAAGCCAAAGCTGTGGCAGAAAAAGTTCTCCAATGCAGCCCAAGCCTTACGCCTGTCAAATATTTGACCAAGTTTCCCATGCCAAGTTGGACCCATCTGCAGATGCACCATCCTTTCAGGGTGTAAGTATTGCCCTTCCAGTCAACACTATCATTAAAGCATACCATAAAGTCAGTGAAAGTATTGCAAGCTTCCTTAGAAATGAAGTCTTTACATGACCATGCGTTACATAGACAAGATTCATCATATTCAGAATGTATATACTGTGACATTGTTGCAGCCAAAAAACAAGTCCATGTGATAATAGATACAGGTGCCCCAGTCAGCATAGTTTTCACTAAGTTGAGGTTAAAAACTAATGTTGAGCATCTGTCAGGATTTTAACCAGATGAATCCTTCCGATAGTATCTGAATTAGGGGTTCTGGTTAGTTGGGTGTTATTGCCAGCTACTCGCCTAGTTCTATTACATTTAATGTTATTAAAATATTGATTGAGTTTAGGTTCAGCGGATTCCCAGTTCGGCGCTATTATTGTAATTGTGGGAATTTCCAATGGAATGCTGCTGTATTCAGTTACCAGCACTAACAATGATTTTGCTAACTATTGTGGGAATTTTCGGTGGAATGCTGCTGTATTTGGTTACCAGCATCTAACAAATGATTTCACAAACTATAGTTTGAGTCACCAAAATCTTATCTCTGCACCAACTGCCATAAGAAATGATTGTGGGATTTTCTGGTGGAAAGTTGAAGTATTCATTATCAATCGTTTATGAATTTGCAACTAATTTATAATACTGGCAACTCATTCTGAGGATGCTCAATTTCTATTTAAGTATAATTTTATATACAATTGATCAGCGACTTATGCCGAGGATGGATTAACAAATTTAATATTTGGTGATCAGATGAGCAGATCTGGAGGGAATCGCTATGAGTATGAATGAATAAAAGTTTATTATCTGATAGAGGTTTGGAATTTAGAGGCTGATGGTTTTTTCAGCAGATGATTGGCTAAAGAGTACTTGGGTGCAGTAGCCCTGAAAGTAGTATAAATAGTTGTTCATTCCAACCTAATAAACATCTCTCTTGCACCATTCTTGCTTTTACTTTATGGTGCTAAGACCTGTGGGGTAGAAGTAGAGAGGTAAGGGATCCCAATAGGTGTGGGTGATCATGCCTGGAGTGACCGGCACTGCCAGCTCCCATACCTCCTCCTTATCTTACTTTTACTTCTCTGTGGCTAATACCCAGTGAGGTAGAAGTAGATAGTATATATTAGTTGGTACACCAATGAAGGCGAAACAGCAAAGGGCCACCAGTCTTCATACTGGTTGGCCTGACACACTGGTGGAGCCCAGGGTCAATTTTTCAACAGTGGTGCTCACTACAGGGGGCCCATTGGACAGTAATAAAATAATAAAAACTCAGTCGCCTGCTATGTCTCACCTAGGTTGCTTTGATAAGAAATCTTCACGACACAATAGGACTGTTGCATATGAGGAGTTGAAACTTGCATTGGACACTGTGCTCAAAAGACAAGATGAGCTTCTCGAGGAAGTCTGCTGTGCTAAGCTGCTGCCATTTGATCGCAAAGGAGATATTCATGGGTTCTTTTGATGATTTGAGTTTGCAACTGAAGGTGCCTTGGACCAGCGCAGGGCAAAACTGTTGATCTCCACCTTGGATGTCAGAAGTGCTGATCAAGTTGTTTGTTACCTTTCAGACAGTTCCGTTACATACCAAGAAATCAAGGAGACAATGATACGGTTGTTT